>JAQQAE010004332.1:0-18923 GCA_029823295.1 Pseudamia nigra | reverse complement strand
GCCATCTGGTGGATGCATGACGCAAGTGCGCCTTATAATCCGGTGCGCCCTATAGTGCGGAAAATACGGTACATAAAGCTAATTTCCAGTTGAGTTGAGTTGAGATGAGTCGGGTCGCTCTGTGTGCGGCCGGCTTAAGCGTTTCCTTCCACGTCATAAATCCTTCCCACTTCATGTCATCACTGAAGTGGGAAGGATTAAAGTAAAGTAGGTGAAATGTAAATTTTTCTATATGTGGTTGAGTTTTATGTTCATTGCTAGTGTTGATGTGTTTCTTTACAATTGAGACATACAGTATTGTTTTCAGCTCAAAAAACTTTTTTTTTTTTTAGTGTTTGCTGTCACTTTAAAGGAGACATACTTTACCCTCTTTTACAAGTTAAAGGTCTCATGTTTGTCTGTGTTTTGTCTCTCCTCTGTCTATTAACCCCCAACTGGCTGAGGCAGACGGTCATCTATCTAGAGGTTTTTCTCCTCCATTGAAAGAAGTTTCTGTTGGGTTTGCTCTCCATATAGTCTTTGAGGCTTTGGCCTTGAACTGTGAAGCACCTATCTTGGGTTATGATTAGCACTATACAAATACAGCTGAATTGAATATTGTGACAATACACCTTTTTTGTAGGTTTGAGCTTCATATAAAGTCAGCAGTATGAAATAGAAGCTGTGAATATACTGTATGAACTTTGCTCAGCGCTACTAGTCCTGAGAAATCCTCTCAACAAGATGGACAACAGGAAAAGTCAGCCATTTTGAATTTGTGGAATTTGTGACCTCACAAGTCATAACCTGTTATTGTCAAGCTAAAGTATATCAGTCCTGCTCCCATAAGTCAGTAGAATAATACTGTACATTTTTAAAGATGTGATTGAAATTTTAAAACATCATCAGTTACCAGTCATAGATGAGGTAAAATTGCCCCTGCCCTGTGACGGTGTTACTGACATTTTTTTTCCAGAAAATTGTCCATGATTGTGTTTTTAGTAGACTTGATGGAATCTGAATCATTTTCTGTTGAAATCAGATCGTAAAACCAAAGAGAAATCAAATCAGCACACTTTTTTCCATACCCTTATGGAAGTCTTCAATAGAAACATATAAAGGGTACAGATATAAATTCTGTAGTTTTCAACTGTTTCAGATGAGCTGTTTCAGTCTATTTTTGTTTAAATGCAAATGAACTCAAGCTGACCACACCCTTTTCCTGTCTGTGCCATGGGTACCATTATGTACACTCCCTGACACATTAGCCCAGGATTCCAGGCTGATTTTGGTGGCTCTGGCAGGTTTGGGATTCCTAGAAGCCTAACTGAGGACAATATTTGGACAACTGTGACAGTTATTTGAAAATATAGTGTTTTTCATTGTTTGAATGACAGGTTTAATACTTGAACGCTAAATTCAGGGCCCCCTGACCTGTTTTAATAGTAGGAAAAGGCATCACAAAACCTTATTTTTCACACTGGATAAGGTTGAGGACCTACGGGGGGATCAAAGCCTCTGCTGGGGGTCTGGGATCTCATCCCTGGGCAGCACCGCCACCACGTGACTGACTGTACTGAAGTAATAGCATGAAGCTGTTCTCTATGTGAAGCCATCTGCTTCTTTAACAGTTATTATCTTGTCAGTGCCAAAGCGTGGGCATCTCTCTTAGCACTGCTGTATTATTATTAATGGGATTCTGTTTATTGTGAGCCACTTCAGCGGTTCAGATGAGTCAAGTCTCAGCAGGGGATGATATGATAGTTAGTAGGAGGGCTTTTAAATGGACCATGGTTTTCAGAGAGGCATTACATCAGGTTGCTTCATTCAAAGCGAGTCAGCAACAAACTAGTGTACTGTATATTGATTTGTTGCTCAACTCTGTGGCCCTGTAAACCTCCAGCTGCTGTAGGAGGCAGCCTCGGCAGCACAGAAGTTAAGCAATAGAAGTTAAAAAAAAAGAAATAAACTCCTGTTGCCTAATATTAGTCTTTCCAACCTTAGGGTAAGTCGCAAAAATGGGGCATTGATTTATTATTTGTCACTGTTTTGTTTATTTTTTTAAAATCATTTTTTGATTATTTTATGCAATTTTTTAAAAATTGTGTCCAATTTTTCCATTTTTTGTACATGCTGTTGGTTAATTTGTCAGTTTTTGTCCATTTTATTGATTATTTGACCATTTTACTTGATTATTTTGTTAATTGTTTATATTCTGTTCATTTTCTTCATAATTTTGATCATTTTGTTTGTTTTCTTGTATTTTTTATGCTTTCATTATTGTTTTCTTCATTTGCTTGATTAAATTAGAAAAAAAATCTACATTGTTTTGTTCATTTTGTTTATTTTTTTCATACAGGCTGTTCACTAATTTGTTGCTTTTTGTCCAATTTATTGATTATTGTCAATTTTACTGATTTTGTTCATTTACTTGATTGTTTTGTTAGCTGATGCTTATTTTCTGTTTATTTTTGTGATCATTTTGTTTCTTTTTTCTTCATCCACTTCATTTCTTTGCCGATTTTTGTTGATTTTCTCAATTATTGATCAATCGTGTCTATTTTGTCATTTGTTTCCTTTGTTTTTCTTGTTATTTTGTTCATTTTCTTGCATTTTCATTTTCTGTCGTACTATCTTGTCCATTGTATTTTGTTAATCGATTATTGAGGCATTGCCGTAGCTGTTCTGTTGTTCCTTCTTGTCAGTTTTGCTGATTATCTTGATTTATTTTTTTGCAGATTTCTGTTTGTTTACTTTGCGACTTCTTAATTCTTTCTGTCGATTATGCTCTTTACTTTGATGAGATGTCACAAAAATGAGCAAAATAAGGTCTGTTTTTGTCAGTGTACATTTTTACAATTTTTACTTTTACAATTTGAAAAGCAAAGTATATTAAAATATTATGATACACGGACTCGTTCTCAGTTAAATTATGGAGATGCTTGGTTCACTACATTTCTCTTGTGGGCCCTGAGCTGAAAAAGGTTAAGAAACCCTGCTTTATCATTCCCTCTGTCTCTCCCCCGTCATCTGTACTATGTCCCTGTCTAATAATTTATCTCTTCTTTGTGTTTTTCCCTCACAGTGTCCAAGGAATGCTCCAGATCCTGGTAGCTATGTGTGTGCTGACAGGGTATTCCATCACCACAGCCAGCTTTGCCATCTATGAGGTCAACGAGCACCACAGCGGCTCCAAGAGGCTGCAGCACATCGCCGGCATCAGCGAACCTCTGTACTGGGCTGTTAACTTCTTTTATGACATGGTAACAGCTTCTTCTAACAAAACAACTGAATAAACACTGGCCTAATTCGATTTCTGTGAGGGCTGTGCAATGTGGTGAAAAAGGTCATATTAGGATTTTTGTAGCCAATATTGAGATTTGATTGGGGTTGACTTGCTTAGGAGCAAAATCCACAAAATCCACTTGCTTAGGAGCAAAATTCACAAAAAATTAAAAAAATATATCAAAATGATCAGTGATGTGAACAAAAAAACCCACAAGTATCAATAAAATAAACAACAAAGTAAAGAAATGTAAGAAAATTGGTGAAAACAAAGAAAAGCAGGCAAAATAATGTCAACACAATCGACAAAAATGAGCAGGATTATCAACATAATGAATTAACTGACAAAAAAATCTAATTAATGAACAAATTAGCAAAAATCACCTGCAGTTTGAACAAAAATGGCATATCAATCATCAAAAGTAGCAAAATACTCAGCAAAGTAAGCACAAATTAACATACCGGTAGTAATCAACAAAGTAAAGAAAATGATCAAAAAACATCAAGATAATCATTAAAATTAGCGAAATGCTCAACTAAATAAGCACAAATGAACAAAATAATTAACAAAATAAAGAAAAATGATTAAAAAAAACAGCAAGACAATCATCAAAATTACTTTAATGCTATACTAAATAAGTGTAAATTCACAAAATAATCAACCAAGTATTCAAGAATGATCAGAAAGCAGCAAGATACCGTGTTTTCCTGATTAAAAGTCGCGTTTTTTTTTTTTTTTTGCATAGTCCGGCGAGGGGAGCGATAAATATATCGCAGCTCAGGTGCGCACCCGCGGCAGCGCGGACACATGCGACGTTTTCTGCAGACCGTCTAGTAATACATGTTTTTTTCTTCTTCATTATGCTTGTGCGAATAACATACCGTAGCAACTTTTCATCCGGAAAATACGGTGCTTATCAGAATGAGTGAAATACTCAAAAAAAAAAAAAAAAAAATCCCAAATTTAAAAAATAAGCACCAAATTCAAGAAAATAAAAAAAAGCAAAGTGATCATTAAAATGAACAAAATTCTCAAAGTAAAGGATTAGACCATCATAAATCATCCTGTGTTTCAACCTTTTGCATTTACAGTATACACAGCACTCTGAGCACAAGTTTAAAGCCACCTTGGATTTATTGTTTTATCTTATTATGCAGCTTATAATGACAATTCACATGGACAAAAATTAGTCAACTTTACAATAAAATCAGTGTGTGGGTAGAACTCACAAATATCCACCTTTAGCTGTGTTAGTTTTGTATAGCAATGGATAAAAATACAGAAACTATGTGCGCAGTGTACACATGAAACTCCAAACTAAAAAGGCAAAATACATATTTAGTTTGGCACCCAGTAGCTCAGACAGTAAGAACCATTTGACATGGACACTTTATTGTCAACTGATTTCATATTTTATAGTGCTAAAATGGATCATAGATTTGGACATAACTTTTTCTTAATGCTCTTGTCTTATGCTGCGTTGTTCTGCAGGCCCTTTACATGGTCCCTGTGACCATGACAGTTGCCGTCATCGCAGCCTTCCAGATACCAGCTTTCACAGACCGACAAAATTTGGGCGCCGTTACCCTTCTCCTGGTTCTTTTCGGGTCAGTAATTCGACACTGGATCATCATTTATTATTGACAACAATTCTAAGAGCTTTAAGAACACAGAGTCCTACTTATGCCATTATTTGTCTATCACGTCGCTAATCAGAAATACTACAACTAGTAGGTTACAGGGTTATGTTTACAGATTACTAATTAACATATTCAAATGTAATAGTAATTGGGAGCGATTTTAATTATGCTGTTCTTTATTAAAGGTCCCATCATCATTGGTTTTGATGGCGTTTCACAAAGGTTGTGATTTAAAAGCTGTAAAATTCTGTATTCGCGCAGCATTTGCAGCCCCAAGAACTCCACAAAACTAAGGTGGACAACAGGAAAAACAGGCTATTTTGATATTTGTGATATTCATGACATCACAACTTATAACCAGCTGGGTCGAGATTTAATGTATTTGTCCCACCCACTCGAGACAGTAAATTACCACATTTAAAATTGAAAATGAAAACATCATGTCACCACCAACCATAAATTATCTTAAATTTGCACCACCTTCATGAGCCAACTGCCAATCATTACTGCACATTTATTTTGTCAGAATAGGATCCCAAGTCACCTTTGGAGTGACCTGCTCTTCAGCCAATCAGAGAACTTTTGGATGAAAAGTGGGCGGGTACAACACATTTCAATAAAATAAACAAAAGAGGGCAGTAGAAATCCAAGAAGAACTCAAATCAGCACACTTCATTTTGTCAAAATCCTTAATAGACACATGCAGCATAAGCCCTGCGGATACACATGTAGGACCTTTATTGTAGTGCAACTTACTTTTTGTTAACTAAGAAATCAATGAGAAATGTAACAGCTTGAACTCTTTTTCTCAGTGTGTATAGCTGAAAACAATTCAGTTTAGTTTGCAGTTTAATACCAGTGGTGTGCAGAGTACACAGAAACAGGACTCAAGTAAAAGAACTGTTACTTTACAACACTCATACTACCATGAGTCAAGTAGAAGTACTCATAAAAACAAGTACTTGAGTAAGAGTAAACAGGTGTCGTCAAAAAAACTACCGGTACTCAAGTAGTAACTTCATCGTGTGGAATTTATTACAACTTTTTTTTTTTTTGGTTAATTTTTCAACTTTTGTTTTTTTTAATCAGTGTCCTCTTTAATTTGTTCATTTTAACTAATCTTGCTGTTTATTGTGTTTTTGTTTTTGCTTTTTTTACCCTTTGATCGTGTAATTTTTGTTCATACTGTAGCATATTTGCTTGACTTTTTGTTCAATTTCTTGATTATATTGTTAATTACATTTTCTTCCTTTTTGCTTATTTTGTTCATATGTTAATTTGACAATTTGACTTTGAGTTTTGTTAATTTCCTTGAGTATTTTATCCATTTTGTGCTTTTTGTGATTATTTTTGAGCATTTTTGTACTTGGTTCATTGATTTTGATCATTTGTGTGATTATTTTGTTCAAATTTTTAAATTTAAATCATTATTTTGTACTTTGTGTTGTTATTGTTTATTAAGTTTCAGCCTTATATAGTCCTACTCATTAAAGGTGGAGACAATGTAAATGAGTAAGAGTAACAAGTATTCTACAAAACTACTCTAAGAAGTACACTACCCACTGTAAGAAGCACACTGATAACAAACCAGTTGGCTGTTAGTCGTGTTGAAAATCTGCAACAGTAGGGTATTATGTTGTGCCAGATGAAACAAAGACCGTAAAGCTAACCCAAACCCATGTTGTTTTATTTCTTCTTGTGCAACCAGTAGTGATAATGGTAATGATAAGCACAAAATGAAGCATCTGGATGCTTCCAACAAATGTTTTAAGTCGGCAGCATGACAGTGTTCTTCAAAGTGAATCCAGTAAATCAGAGTTGTTATTTTTTCATGGAACAGCATTGTAATGATTCTGACTGAGTTCATGAGTCGCTCTGTCTCATTTCATCTGATATTGTCTCACCTGTAAAGTATTTTAAAATGAAAGTTTTCTAAATATGAAGCCCACGTATCTGACACCGCAGTTCTGTATTTTCCTGGCTGTATTTTCAAGCTCCATGTTACTTTGTGTGCCGCTAGGTTGGATCTACAGCACATGAAGTGACTGCTGTTTTCAAACACAAACACTGCTGAGTTTTTCTGAATTTCTTGCAAAGACAGATGGTGGTGGGACTGACAGAGAGCCAACATACATTATTCGTTCTATTCAGGGCAAAGACTTTACGGGGAAGGAGGGAGTTGGACCAAGAAGGAACCAGACTTTACACTTATAGCACTAGAACCACAATTGGGTCAAATTACACACAGCTGTGTTTCATAGTGTGTTGCTCTGTTTTAGTAAAATATTGAAGCTTCCCCAATGTATTACTTTTTAAAAATAGTGTTGTTTTGCACATAGTTAAGTGTAGTCAGGATAAATCTAGATTTAAAAACATGCACACTTATACACTGTAACAGCCACCTGGTATCATTTACCCCAATAGAAATGCATTTACCTTTGCATAATTTTGTTATGTTTAAACATTGTAGGCAACATTCTCTAGGCAACAGTATTTATGTGTGATCTGAAACATAAGTCAAGTCATTTACCCTTTTCAAAGAAGAAGACACTGATGTTTGTGAACCAAACAAAACGAGAGATATTTTATTCTTATAACCGTTCATTTTACACTGACTGCACTGACATCCATGCAAATTAATTGGTGCCTTAAAGGTCCCATTCTGTGAAAATTCATCTTGATTGGGTTTGGAGGGTTATATAAAGTCTGTACCGGTAATCTAAAATAAAATCCATGGAAACACTGTGGGTAAATGCAACCAAAACAAACAAGCGTGTAGCACAATACCCTGGAAAAATAGCTCATGGTCAGATGTGGAGTGAGGATGAGGTAAAAGCTCTGTAAAAATATGGCCAGAAAAAATATAACTGCCGGTAAACACTCACAAGAACAAGGAAGTTTTCAAACTAATTTGTAGGAAAACGGAGGCTCTGGGATTCATCCGTACAGTAGAGCAGTGCTGCACAAAGGTGAAAAAACTCCGTCAACAATATATATAAGCATACATGACATGCTTAGAAGAAATGTCAGTGTGGGAGAAGAAATTAATAAGTTTGCTTCGTATGAAAAACTAGATGCCATTCTTGGCACAGGACGGACTGTTAATCAGGCGGTTTGGTTTGTTTGACAAAGTTCATTGTGACGAGCCGAATGTTGCAACCCCAATCGAACCAAGTCTACCAGGCTATTAGGTGTGAAAATGACCCAAGTGTTAAGATATAAGACCGTGAAAGACATTTAACAATAAAACCAGTGGGCAATGGTAAAGTTGTAATAACACCGTTGGCCACTGGGGTGCCATCCACTGGACTCCCATGGGACCTGTCTGAAAATACAAAAGTGGATAAATTTTTGTCATGAGTCATTATGGTCTCAGACATTTTTTTGGACCCTCTAATAAGTGATTTGATGGTCCACCTTTAACTGTTTGCGCCGTTATTAAGATATTATGGAAAATAATCTGACAAATCACTGTCTCATTGGGATTTGATTGACACATTGCCATGGTAACTGGACTCGCTGGCTGAGTCGGACCAAGTTGGACCTTCGTATCTTCTATTTATTCAATAGGACATAGTTTTACCTGAGATGTGCTCGACTGTAGTTGTGGATGTTTACACTGACAACATCATAATAAGACTTTGTTTGACAATGCTTGGTCAAGTTTTACTGTGTCAGTAAGCTAGCAGTTAGCATTAGCTTACTCATGAGAGCCTAGATATATACCAGGCTCTGGTAGCTCTGCCACCATTCGTCCATATATGGTTACATCCTGTTTTTGGCCCAAAAACTTTATATACATTTTGTGGATAAAACACATAACCAAAACAATACAGTGCAATACAATCAATACAGTGACAACTGTACCTGTGTAAATCTGACGTCTTTAAGCAAATTCTGGCAGTTCTAATGTTAAAATGAATGTTAGAATGAGATCTATATATTTGGACACATTAAATACATAGATACAACCTTTAATTGAACGGTCTAATGATCTGTTATCTGTGCCACTCTGCATATTTTGAAATATGAATAGTACTGTGCAGCCTGCAGCTCCAAACCATTCCACACAGGGATAAGTGGGATTTTTATATTGTTATTCCCCCACCGTGGCTGAAGTTAACACTGCTGTGTTTCCCACCACTATGGGAAGCCCCGTCCTGAGCCCTAGATTTTTGGAGGCCAAGTCAGCATTCTGCTTCTCATTTATCAGACAGATGTCTCTTTCCCGAGCAATGAATAATCACAGCTCTCCATCTGTCAGCCAGCTCCCACCTGGTCTGGTCCGCAGCCTTCTTACTTCTGTCTCTTGTCATAGCTTGGCACCCACAGTCTGCCTACCAAGCACCTTTTTTGGGCATGGCGCTCAGATGCTTTGTCTCTGTCTCGCTCTATCTGTTTGTGTCCATCGGCTTCTTTTCCTACCTTCTTTTTCTAGCCCTCTCTCTCTTTTCTTTTTCGTCTCTCTGTCTCGCTGACCCAGGCACCCCAATCAAATGAACAAGTAGATTATGTGAGAGAAAAGACAGAAGAACAAAAAAAGCAGACTATGTTCTGCCACCAGGGGAATAGAGGGAGAAGTAATTTATCTTCCTCTCTTTTGGCGTCATGACTGAATGTTTACCCTCCTCACGGTGTGGCATTATCTTTTTCTTCCCTTTTTTTCTCTGTTCTTTTGTCTGTATTTCCATCAGGGTGAAATAATCTGTTGTCTGCTAAAGGTTGGAAACATGTCAGTGAAAAAATGCAAGGTCGTGTCATTTTAGAAGCTGTATTTCTGTACACTGTCCTTTTTTTTTCAAAATGCAGGAACTCCACATTTGGTCAAAATTGAGTCAAATTTGTTTTGTGATGAAATGTCGTGACTCAATCCTGTTTCATTTTGGAGAAAATGAGGTGTCAAATTTGTAGTAACTACAAAATTAATTGAAAAAACACCACAGTAAGTCTGTGTTATTGTAGTTTTCCCCAGAGTTTTGACAGAAAATTAACAATAGAATGTATAAAATACAAACAAAAACAAAACAAAATCAACAAAACATGACACAAATCAAAAAAATAAACAATATTAGAAGTAAATTGAAGCAAAAAAAAACTAATAAATTTGCAAATTTTGAAAAAAAATAGAGGAAAAATGATTACATTGATCAGAGAACAAAATGAATAAAATATCAAGGAAAAATATAAATAAGTGAATTTTTACCAAAATGACAAAAATTAGAAGAAAAATGAACAAAATAATCAAATAAATGATCAAAATTAGGAAAAAAAGAAAAATAAACACTATAATGAAGAAAAAGAAAAAATAATCAAAATAAGAAACATAACAAAGATAAATGATCAAAATTAATCAAGAAAATAAACAGTTTTAGAAGTAAATTGAACCAAAAGGAACAACATTAGAAGCAAAATGAAATATTCAAGTAAATAAACAAATTTATAGGGGGAAAAAAGAACAGTGATGGAATTAATCAACAAAATAAAGAACTATAAGCAAGATAATCAAGACAAAGAAAAAAACTGAAGTAAAATGAACAAAATCATCAATGAAATAAACAATATTAGAACTAAATTGAGCCAAAATGAACAAGTTCTAAACAAAATGAACAAATAATCAAATAAGTGAACACGTTTAGAAAAAAGAAAAATGAATGATAAATAAAACTTTTGAGAAAATGAAAATATTGAAATAAGAAACAAAATGAGGAAAATTGAACCAAGCAATTAAAATATGAACGAATATAAGAAAATGAGGAGAAAGATGAAATAATGAAGAAAAAGAAAAAAATTATCAAGAAACAAAATGAAGAAAACTTAACAAAATAATTAAGACGTGAGGAAGATAACAAGCAGAATGAAGAAAAATGAACAAAGCGTTCAACAAAATTATAAGCAGAATAAACATGATAAAATAAATGAACAAATTCATAAGGAAAAACTAGAAAAATGAACAATTTGATCAAGAAAATGAAGAACAATAAACAAAATAATCAAGAAAGAGGAAGAAAATGAACAAAATAATTCAGATAATGAATCACAATGAACAAAATAAGAATCAAACTTAATGACAAAAGTATTGAAAAAGGAACAAATTTATAAAAAAGGTTATGAAAATTGATGAAAATGTAACTTATTCCCTGTTTTGCTGTGTGCAGACTTACTGCACTTTGCCAGAATAGTATTTACAATCTGTGTGTTTTTGCTGTTACTGTAAGCTCTTTGTGTTCCACTCAAACTCAGGAAGTTATTTTTACTCTGTGCTATGTTTAAAATACGCTGTCACCGTCACTTCCTCAGGTTTGCCACATTTCCCTGGATGTATCTCTTATCCAGCGTCTTCAAGGATGCAGAGATGGCTTTCATCACCTTCGTGTGCATCAACCTCTTCATCAGCGTTAACACCATCATATCCACCTCGATCCTCTACTTTCTGGGTCAGATTTCAGATCAGAGTCCAGAGGTTAGCATCAATGTCTCTATTTATGCAGTTTTTTGTTTTTAGCTCTAAATTCAAGTGTGACTCCGCATTAATTGTTGCCTGAGAAAAAGTAAAACTGTGAGTCCCAGTAGCAGTGGTGATATTAGGTTTCAGAGGGCAAGAGGGAGGAACATAAACATTCCTCACATATCCAATGGCAGGAAAGTGAAGATTACAATTCAACATGAGATCTCAGGTCACCTTCTGCTCTCACTTCTCGCCCGTCTTCTCCTGTGCTTCTGTTTTGTCGTTGCAGCTCATCCAGCAAATCTTCAAGAGGATGAGCCAGGCCTTCCTCATCTTCCCCCAGTTCAACTTTGGCAATGGACTAATGGAGATGGCAAGGATGAACCTCGAGGTCCAGATCCTCAGCGGCTATGGCGTTGACGCCTACAAGAACCCATTCTCCACCAACACCCTTGGCTGGATGCTCATCGCCTCTTTCATCGAGGGAGTGGTGTTCTTCTCCCTACGTCTCCTGCTCAACAAATTTATCATACGCAAAGTCAGGTAAGTGCTGCTGCAGAAAATGATGAATCTAGTACAGGAGTCAGCAACCTTGACTATCGAAAGAGCCATTTTTGGCTGGTCTAGAGCCACAGTAATGTTTAACAATACAAACAGGTCTAAAACAGTGGAGCCTAAACTTTTTTACCTAAGAGCTCAGAAAAGAAATGTGTGTCTGTGGTACCCAAACTCAAAACATTGACATAATATATCATTTTTATGTATTTTACTGTTTGAATGTAAAAGATAATAACATGTAGATGAATCTGCTTTGAAGTTATCTTAATAAAAATTTATAAAATAAGGCCAGTAAACACTAAATCAACATATGATGAACAAAAAAATGTATTAAGTTGAACAAAATATCAACAAAAGCAAGAAAATGAGCAGGAATTAGGAATTCCAACAATGATGAACAATAACAAATAAAACTTAAACTAATCAGTGAACTTAAGTGAGAAGGTTAGCATAAATGAACAAATGATCAAGAAAATTAACAAAATATACAGTAAATGAGCATACATGAACAAAATAAGTAAGAAAATAAACAAATTCAACAAAATGAACAAACTATCCAGTAATTGAGCACAAATTAATAAAATAAATAAGAAAATGAACAAGTGAGCAGAAAATGCGCATACATAAACAAAATAATTAAGAAAATGAACAAATTTAACAAAAAATGAACAAAATATCCAGTACGTGAGCATACATGAACACAATAATCTAGATGTATAAAAATGAACTAAATAAACCATTTCAGCAGGTGTAATTGATGGCTCTGTTACACATTTTTACAACTGGATAATGTGATAGTGTATTGGAGCCACTGGATTGGGGCTAAACAGCCTTATGTGGCTTTGGAGTGTGGGAGTGCAGACCCCTGATCTAGTTAATTGCATGTTTTTTGATTAGTTGGTCTAAATCTGTCTCAAACGTTCAGTGGGATCAAAATGAAGGAACAGATGCATTATTTTGCAGGTGGAAATGTAGATGTTACAACAGTAATTCATCATGTGTCAATACTTGTTACATGTGTGAATCAGTGAATTTTAAACTTCACACGGGGTCAGCGATACTTTGCCATGTGCAGTACAGTAATGGCCGCAGCAATTACTGCATTTTAAATGAGGAAATCAAGTATTTCAGAAATCAGCCTGTAGTCAACGGTAGACTTACACTGTATTTTACATGCGAACACTTGTTTGAGTCGGTGAGGCTCGTTCGCCATGATAATTATATCAGTGGGTCTGTGTTAGATCTGACCTCTGAGCTCACTGCTAAATGAGCGCCAATGTCACCTCACCTGAGTGCTTCGCATTGAGCTGATATTTTAGGCTTCACATACTCCACAGATACAGAAATCCCATATTAAAGAGGGCGCACCCATTAGTGCTCCTATGAACAGCTGAGTATGGGGGATTATTTATAAGTACAAAATTCCCCTGCAGCATGTTGTTTTCTGTTGTCATCATGTTTACACAACTACTACAGATACAGCATATTAGATCAAGGAATATCATAGAATTTGATTAATTTGTGTATATGTTTTAAGACGATAACTTTTTCTAATTAATAAGAAAATGGCTTCCGGCCACTTTAACATGAACATACTTTGGAGTCAAGCTGTGAGTAGTTTGTCAAGCAATGGGCATCTTGCAAAGTTTAGGGTCAACAAACTTACACCAAAGGCGTATCAGGTCAAGTTTAAAAATAGTGACCTTGGCCTTGAGGTAAAAGTCAAAGGTCAGATTATCTTAATTTCTTGCTAGTGTCATTACTCTTAGGCAGAGAGGTCTAGGGTGACTAAACTTTCACCAAAAGTTTATCAGCTCAAAATCTTGGTCAGTTTTACAAAATTTGGCCTTGAGGTAAATGTCAAATTATCTGTTAGAGTTGCAGACAGTGTATGAGGTCTGGACTCACAAGCGGGCAGAGGGGTGTCACTGGCATCTGCAAGTATTTTTTATATGTTTACTTTTCTCTCAAATATAGACACAATTTACAAATCCATATCTGCTGTAAGAGTTGCATGCTACGAATTGCTATGAACAAAATGACTATATTTCATCAGTTGAATTTGAAATCCCTACACTTCATAATTTGTTAGCCTTCTGTTTAACACAGCTCATGGGACAGGTAGCATTCATCATGTTTCTGCAGTTAATTTACATAGTTTTCCTGAAGTAAATCTGACTTGGCATATTCATATAATCTCATTTTACTAAAAAAGTAAGAGACTGTACTGTATGAAAACAAGCCAAGCATAGTGCTGATTCAGTTACAGTTTGTTTCCTTTTGACTCTTTTAATTGAATTTGCACATTCTCAAGTTTCCACTATTCCCTCACATTGTTTCAACAAGTGAAATGTCCATGTAATAATCATTCGAAATTGTATTTGCAGGAGCCTGATTTTAGGAAGAAAGACAGTGCCAAAGGTGGCATGTGGACATGAGGATGAGGATGTGGCAGCTGAGCATCTCCGTGTGTCCAGTGGAGCAGCCAGCTCTGACGTTCTGCAGGTCAACCAGCTGACCAAGGTCTATCGATACCTCAACAAGAAGGTCCATGCTGTGAAGAGGCTGTCTGTGGGCATTCCTGCAGGAGAGGCAAGGCTACAAAACATTACATGCGTATCTACAGTATATAGCAATAATATGGTTTATTGAAGAAAGAGTCCATATCCAAAGTTGAAGTCCATAGGTGTCCATATCCGGTGTGCAGTTATGTGACTTTTGTAAATTGCTTAACACCAGTTCAAAGGTACATGTACTAATGATGTCACCTTCAATTTAAATCCTGCTCAAATGTTCACTAGCCATTTTAAAGTTAACAAAAAAAACTTTGGAGGGTTTATGTGTTTGCACAATCTTTCATTGTAATCTCTCACCTATTTCTTGAGTTATTTTAGTCCATATCATGTACTAGGCTGACAGACTGATTGACATTGTTATCCACACATGCGTGCCACTACCTCTGCTAAAAAAAAAGACAATATTGTCTAAAGCTCCACTGCATTATGGTACTCACACAGGTGAAAGTAGGTCAAAAAGTGTATATTTAATATTTTCTTTTCCCTTTTGCCGCTATTCTTCAAACCAATTGCAGGCTGCTTTCTAGGTTAAACAAGATCAATACTCCACTCCATAGCTGACATTTGTTGTCATGTGATGGATCATTCTGGCAGTCTATGCCGGCACTAAAATTATGTTCTAGTTTGACTTTGTCTCAGTGGCACCACTAGTGAACATGACATAAATCACAATGTGGATCTTCTCCGTAGGAAGTACAGCAGTTTGGGACTAAACCTGTTGCAAATTAATGAAGTAATATTCCTCAGCTCGATGGCTTAGCCTTCGTAGGTGATTTATTACATCAGTCATGAGTTTGGATTACTGACCTAAACAGAGAAAAATCTTATCATAGTGTTTGTTATATTACAGTTGTAAAATGCTTGAGGTTTGCTAATAAGTCTTTATTTACAGTGCTTTGGTCTGCTGGGAGTGAACGGAGCAGGGAAAACTACCACCTTTAAGATGTTGACAGGAGATATAAGCCCCACTGATGGCACAGCACGGATCAGGGACCGCAATGGGTAAGTTGCTCATTATGTTTTAGGACATTTATATGCAAACATAGCTTTGTCTTGTGTCATGTTGAAGACGCGTTGTAGAGACGAGAGGAAACAGAACAAAGCTTCACTTAATTTCTGCAGATGCCAAAGTTGCAATGTCTAATAAATCTCAGCTAAATTAAATTTGTACAATACAAATATCCATAAATTAGGGATGTTATTGCTTTGCATCAGACAGAAATGTGTCCTTTGGTACTGGCTAAACAGCAGCAGCTTTTATACTGTGACTGAACACGAATTTTGTTCTCAATTCCTCCATTGTTAAGATGTATAGTGGTTATTTCCAGTGCAGTACAATAGCCAGCAGGACCACATGAACACATTACATGTCTTATCTCTTTTATGTACCATGTGATGGATGCAATTTAAGAAAATGTTTGTTTTTTTTTTTTTCACAGACGGCTGGTGGACATCATGGAGTGCCGTAACCAAGGAATTAACATTGGTTACTGTCCCCAGGTGGATGCCCTGGATGATCTGCTCACTGGAGAAGAACACTTGTACTTCTATGCTCGTCTTCACGGTATCTCAAAGAGGGAAATACACAGGGTAAGGCACAAGATCTGATAGAAATTCAAAGGTGCAGTCTCCCTGCAGAACTCGTAACAGTTGATGCTTCCGTGCATACTGAATCAGAGTGTTGAGTGATGTGTACTGAAAGCTGTAAACTGTATCTCAAAATGTATAAGCGTTTGTTGTCAGTTTAGGCACTCCAGACTTTAGAATTAAGCTGATGCTGTGTGTTTCAGTGCAGACGAATTTACATTTAAACGATTCCTTGTTGATGAGAGGATCTCATTTGACATGTCACTTCAACCCCATTCATCCCATTTATCATTCTGAGAACTAATCAATCTTGCTTCTTTGGTGATTACTGAATGTGCTTTTCTTTCACCACTACGACTAGCATGAGAGAAATATGCACCAATTTTACACCAATTTACAGCTTACAATTTAGAAGCAAAAAAAAAAATTGATTGTCTCTTACAATTTTAGTCACATTACGAATAGAGTGCACCCACATGAGCAAAACACTTTCATATACAAAAGACACAAATACACAGATGCAGACACTCACGCACACAAATGGATCCATCTGCCTCATCACTATCAGTGCTGTTGTTACAGCTCTTCTCTGGTCAGAATAGGGACAACAGTGGTTGTAATGGCCACCACATCGATGTCAGGCTAATTCATATAGATGGGGTTATATATAGAGTCCTTCTTATGTTGTCTCCCACTGACAGTTCCCTAGTTGCAGATAATGAGACAAGCCTTAATGGGGTCATTTTGCATTGACATGGTTTTGTCAGGCTTAATGAGCTGCTACATCAAAGGCGATAGAAAGGGGCTTTTATTACAGAATATAAAAACATATACATATTTAGATTGTAACCTGCCAGGAATGCATTATGTCACCAGTTCTAATCATTTCAATGCAGATGCCCATAGTGTGTATGTGTCTGATGTGCAATTTGCTATGCAGTGTTCTAATATCCCGCATCAGTAAACTCCGTATCAGAATGCAAAATTGATGCTAACGGCAAATCCTCTTACATTGAAAGAGCACAGAATCTAAGAGAGCTAAGCTACCTATTGAATCAACAAGGTCCATTGGTCTGGGTTCCACACTTGCCAACTGATGAGAAATCAGATAGAGTTTACTGTTGGGAAATCACCTCAAGCTATTTGGAAATGAACCAGTATTTACAGCCCAGTATTTCATGTGATTAACAGTCATGCCGGTAGATTTCTGAGATTTTAGTGAGTAAATTAGTTATGAGCTATTTTTGTGTTTCAGTCTTGTTTCAGTTGAATGTGGTTGATAATTTGATGCTCACAACATATATTAAACTTCATCAGTTCCTCTCTCTGAGCCTTTAGCCACAGGGCAGCACAGAGTCAGAGAGAATAAAGTCATCAACTAATGCCATCATTGTACAAATGAAATATGCATAGGAGTAGGACGGATGCATATTTCAGTTGTTAGCTTTGTAGTTTTTCTGCACGGAATAGGAGGGGACAATAATGGAAATGACAGTATTATCACATAATTAATGAGGAGGATCGGCATACTTTAACTTCTCTTAAGCTAATAATATTTTAAATCCAGGTTTTCTACTACAATCGTATCCTGGAGTGTTTGCAAGTTTGACTTGATTCTTATGAATTTTGTATTTTTTATGATGTTCATACATGCAGCCATGTGGAAAATCATTAAATCTACTGACTTGGAGTGGAAAACTGCCAGACCAGGACTTGCTGCTTCATTGACAGTTTTGGGGATTGGGATTTTTTTTTTTTGGCTTTCTCCCCACACAAACCTATTTACTGAAAAACTTCAATATATCTGATTAAAATGTGCTTTGCTTTTTATCTCTTTGCAGATATAGAATGTAATATGCATAATTAAGTTTTCCTAATCGTATAATCACCTAAAATGGTTATATTGTTTTGGTTAAATTAGAATTAGCCCTTTATGTTTCACGGCCAGAGTGCAGTAAACAATAGCTCCAGTGAGGACTCTTCATCTTTTTTTAGGCTGATTATGAGTTCACATTTCTGCTTTAAAGAGGAGGAAGAGGTGAACAATATTCTGTTGGTTTCAGTCTGCATTTTCTCATTAGTTGCCACCAAATCAGGCACAATGAGCTTGTATGATTTAGTGGCATCAAGTACTGAAGCTGCACACTGAAAAAACTCAAAAGCCCTTATATAACCCTTTCCATCCAAGTGGGTTCACAAGAGCCTCCAATGTCTGCAAAAATGCAAAAACCCTAAGAAGATTCAGTGCATGGTTTGTCTGGTCTAAGCTACTATAGAAATATGGCAGGGGACCCCTCCCTTTATATACAGTGGCTTGCAAAAGTATTCATACCCCTTGAATATTTTGGCCTTTTATTGCAGTATAACTTGAATCATTGTCAATATAGTTTGCCTCGTTTGACAATAATTTACAAAAAACAAGTCTTTAATGTCAGAGTGAAAACAGATTTCTACAAAGTAATGTCACTTAATTAAAAATATATATAATGAAATGTAAGTGTTTGCGTAAGTATTCATACCCTTAAAGTCAATATTCTGTAGACTCACCTTTGACTGAAATTACAGCATTCAGTTTGTGTTGTAGCTCTCTGTCAGCCTTACACATCTCAATACCACAATTTGTCTCTATTCTTCATTGTAAAACTACTCAAACTCTGTCACATTGGACAGAGATCAGGAGCATATAATCCTTGTCAAGTGCAGTCTCATATTCTCTTGAATTGATTCAACCTTCTACCTTTCCTAGCCTTCCAGGGTCTGCTGCAAAGATGTGTTCCTACAGCATGGTGCTGCCACCACCATGCTTCACAGTGGAGATGGTCTGTTTATGATGATGTGCAGTGTTCAAACAT
>JAQQAE010004331.1:0-18923 GCA_029823295.1 Pseudamia nigra | reverse complement strand
CTTGAATTGTAAAGCGCCTAGAAATAATCTAGAGATTATGATTGGTGCTATATAAATAAAGTTTGATTGATTGATTGTCATTCAATTTTCACATGTAACACATGTTACAATCACACATTTTTACATGCAAGCCACTGTTTGTACTTCACACATTTAATACTGTAAAAA
Organism: Pseudamia nigra; assembly: GCA_029823295.1. NCBI lineage: Eukaryota > Metazoa > Chordata > Actinopteri > Kurtiformes > Apogonidae > Pseudamia > Pseudamia nigra. The sequence goes on along the minus strand of JAQQAE010004331.1, from coordinate 18,755 downwards.
GACACTGACAGATGAAAAAGGTGGATGAAAACTTTATTAAACCCAATTGCATCTTGTTTTTGTTCATGAGTTCCATCTGGCTTTTAAGTATGCCAATCACCATTAAATGTAAATGTTGGAAAAAATGATCAAAACCCATAGTGACAAGCATGATTACTGTATGGTATGAAGTGCTAAAATATGTAAATGGCTGTCCAAGCTTATCCAGATACAGTTGTATTTGGGGCAACACATTTTTGTTCCTGGCAGTGTGGATGGCAGATTTCTGCTTAGTGCAGATAGGGTAATAAGACAAATTAGTGACGTTTATAACAGCAAAGAGGTAACCCTGAAAACATTTGAAGAACTTGTAATTTAGTACAGGATTCCCTATAAACACTTTTTAAAAATATTTACAACTTAAAATTTTTACAAGATCTGGTCTGTGATCTGTAGTGGTCTTGGATATCACAAACCATGTCAACTATGAAACTGTCTCAGATCATCAGCTTTCCAAAATTTGAACAGATAAGTATGTATCGCTATAGGTTACCTCACTGTTTGATCACCCAAATCCCACAATGCACCTTGTGGCCCGAGATGTGCAACTTTCTTATTACCTTCTCTTTGTTTCCAGTCTCCTGGTGAGAACAAGAGCCCCCAACCCAAACGACAACCCTCGGTCCAGTCAATATCAAAGTAAGTCGTAGACGGTATGGATGTAATTTTTTTTCTAATGATTATTCCTTCTCAATATTTCTAGGTTTTACATTGCTGTTCATTTTTATTTTCCATGCAGGCACGATGGAGGACTACACATGGGAGATTTTAACTGTATTTCAGTCCTGGGACGAGGACATTTTGGAAAGGTATTCAGGTTCTATAATTGTTCTTCTATGCACTGTTGTAAACGAGGAAGAAATGAACCCATTCAATGATGAAGAAAGGTTAACATGTAGTTTGTGTTTGATCTAAGGTGCTGCTGGCTGAATATAAGAAGTCCGGCAAACTGTATGCTATCAAAGCCTTGAAGAAAGGAGACATTGTGACACGTGATGAAGTTGACAGGTAAGAAGTTCGCCACTATCATTTGTCTTTTCTAGTATAAATTAGGTATAAAGCAGTGATGGATGCTTCTTTCATTGCATCTGTAGAAACCAGATGTTTATCAAGTTTTTGAGACTAAATGTTTTTGTGAAGAGTTTCTTTCAGTATTAAAAAGTTTTAAAGAGAACAGTTTTCTGCTTTAACTCCCCAGCTAAAAAATATGCTGAATGAATGATATTTGAGAAGTAGCTTAAAGAGTGTTTGTGAAGTGTTTGACTTACATTAGATTCTGAAAATTCCTTGTTATTTTTTCAGCCTCATGTGTGAAAAAAGAATCTTTGAAGTGATCAATGCATCACAGCATCCTTTCCTGGTGAACCTGCATGGCTGCTTCCAGACTGTAGACCATGTGTGCTTTGTCATCGCCTACTCCCCTGGAGGAGACCTCATGACACACATTCACACGAGCATCTTCACTGTGAAACAGACCCGGTGAGAAGCCACCTTTGTCGAAACAGCAGGCCAGGAACATGTAGTAAATCTGTTAATATTTCACAGTCACGTTAACTCTGTCTTCATTTAAAGGTTTTATTCATCATGTGTGCTGCTGGGCCTGGAGTTTCTCCACCAAAACAAAATTGTTTACAGGTGAATTCTTTATGCTGTTTTCAGCAAATTTGCTTTTGATGAGACTGCTGCTGGGACTGTGTGGCGTAACTCAATGCCTTTTTGGACATTTCTATCTGTCAGGGATCTAAAACTGGATAATCTGCTCATGGATGCTGATGGATACATCAGGATAGCAGACTTTGGCTTATGTAAAGAAGGTAAAAGATTAAAACGTTAAAATAAACACATACATTATTGTAGTGAGGTGTCTTTAAAAAAAAATCAAAATGAGGAAAAAGTGAAAATATATAAATGTGTACTCCTTCTACAGTGTACATAGTAATTGTACTGTGTTTAGGAATGGGTCACGGGGATCGCACCTCAACATTCTGTGGCACACCAGAGTTTTTGGCTCCAGAGGTGCTGACGGACAACAACTACACCCGCAGTGTAGACTGGTGGGGGCTGGGGGTCCTCATCTATGAAATGCTAGTGGGAGAGGTCTGTAAAAACATGTGACCTACTCAGTTGTTTGAAACCCAACATTTATGTTCAGATGATCTCACTTCAGGTTAGTGTTTGTGCAGAATTCAGGTTAGAGGCTTTTTACTTTTTAACTTGAGCTGTAAATTTTAGACAAGTATATTATGCATGTGCTGCTACCTGGTAATCTGTTCTCTTTCAGTCACCCTTTCCAGGTGATGATGAAGAAGAAGTGTTTGACAGCATTGTAAATGATGAAGTGCGCTTCCCCCGCTTCCTTTCTCCTGATTCTGTCTCTCTTATCCAAAAGGTTGGATTCCAATCAAAAAGATTTAATTTTGAATTATTCAGACATCTGCAGCCATTGTTGGGTCATTTCGTGTGTTGATTTGCTTACACTGCCTTCAGCTGCTGCAAAAAAATCCTGAGAAGAGACTCGGAGCAGGAGAGGAAGACGCTCTGGAGATAAAGAGTCAGAAATTTTTCCAGGTCATTATCCTTATTTTCCATCATCATCTTTTGCATGTTCCTTTTTTAGGGGTCACCACACCAAATCATGGATCTGGCCTGATTAGATTTCAAGATTTGCATGTTTATTTTAGCCAAGGTTTTACATGGGATACTCTTCCTGACACAACCGTCTCCATTTATCTGGGCACGGGACCGACCTTAGAAGTACACTGGCTTGTGACTCCTAGTGGCTGAGTTCACTGTTTTCCATTTTATTCTACATTATTATGTGGTTTTTGAAAAGATAAATAGTTGAAATTCAGTAAAAAGTGAACAGGCAGTCAGGGTACAAATACTCTGAGATGGTCAAGTGTCTGACACAAATGTGTGTGAATGAAACATATTTATTTGAATGTAATTGAAAAATGTTGCAGTTTTAACAGTGTAAACACAAAGTTAAAACTAAAGTTGATCTGTTGATTCGTCATTTGATTTGATTGTCAGTCAGTGTGTGTTGATTTATGTGTGAAAACAGTTAAGTTAGCAGATGTCTGTGACAAGATTCCAGCTGTTAATATTAGTATATTTTGGATCTTTAATATTTTTAACAGGGAGTCGACTGGAATGCTCTCTTGGCCAAGAAGGTGAAGCCACCCTTCCTGCCAGTCATCAAAGCACCACATGACGTCAGTAACTTTGACGAAGAGTTCACATCCCTCAAACCGGTCCTCACCCTCCCACGAACACCGTGTGTCCTCACTGCTGAACAGCAAGAAATCTTTGCTGACTTTGACTTCTGTACCATGAGGTGAAAGGATTTCTACTTGGTTTAACTATAATTTTATTTGCCATAAGCTCTTCATATTCAGGTAAAGATAAAAAAAAAAACTACAATCCTGCCTTTTCTTTCTCATGTTAACATGTCCCATCACTGCCAACCTGGTGACTATTTGTAGAAGGACTTTACAGTGAAGGTCTGTAAGAACCAGGTCATGAGTGCAATAATGACATTTTTCTACTGTTTTTTTTTTTTTTTTTACAAATTGACATTGTGCTAGTGATGTTCAAAATATGAGCACTGCCCTCTCTATATGAAGTACTTTACTGTAAATATGTGATCTCAGTGAAGGCCCAGAAATGAATGTAATGTCTTATATCCTTTATGTACATCTGATGTTACGTCTTATGAGCTGTCAGGATATGACAGTAGGCAGTTTAAAGTCTTCTATAGATCTTTGTCACTCTATGCTACTTTGAGGTTTTAAATAGTTTTCATCAAGTGTGTGCTTAGAACAAACCAGCCTATATTTAAAGTATAAACTATTTGAAGGAAATATGAATAATAAATGCATATCTGCTGGAAAATGAACCATGAATAGCTTCCTGAAATATGAATTTATTGATGGTATGCAGAATGTTCAAAGTAGTAAAAAATATTGCATGACAGTATTGCATATAACTTCAGAAGTACACAATATAAATTTAATGTTAATTCATATTAACTCAATAACAAGCAGGAGAAGTGTGTTCTCCAACACTGCTGCTGTAGATTCAACATCACATTTATTGCTCTTTTACAAGGTAACTATTGCACAAGGAAAAGCAAAAATGGGAAAAAACCAAACAATGTATTGCATTCAAAGCTATATTCATATCTACTGTTCCACAGTATTCAACAGTCATACAAAAATCGCAAGCCGTTTCAAAAGATTTTAAAAAGCATATACAATATAAAATGGTTTTAGATGCTGTCCATCAAAAGTCAAAGCATCCTGTTGATCATGGCTGGAGTAAATACCAACAATACAGTACAACTTATTCACACCAACTTCCAAGTCAACCTCCAGTACAGGTTTTTAAATTATTGTAATTTCTCACAGCTTTTTTAGTGCTGTGGAAGTGAGTGGACCCTGTAAAACCTATGCAGAAGACTCAGCATTGCAGCACCTTTCACATGAAATGAACCATTTTACACCAAATGACAAAATTAGAAAATTTATCCAAGTTATTTTGAATTTGACTTGAGCAGGTAAACCGAGGAACCAGATCCATCATAAATCTGGATCGTCTACACATGCATCTAAAACAAGTGCTCATTGAATGTTTATGAATATCCAACATGTAATAAATGTAAACTTCATAAGATACTTAACAGTACATCAGTCAAGTTTACAGTCGGACCAGACAAACCAAATGTTTTCAAACAAATTATTCAAAGAACGATGCAGGCCTGCGGTCAAACAGGATGTAGAATCATAAAACACAAACAGACTGACTTGTCCCAGAGCCAGTGACGTGTCTAGTCTAGACAATGTGGATTATTGTAAATGATTGTTGAACCCAAGGCAAATAGCTGCTGTGTAGCTAAGCAGCTGTCCACATACAGAAGCCAGTGTAATGAAGTGCAGATCCTCCCTGTGGGCAGTTTTTCACAGTAAAAACTGGAGTAGAAATATCAAGTGTGGAAGGCAACAACAAAAAGCAAGCAATCCACGGCAGTACTGAACAACTGTAAGGAGAGATGTTTAATAAGGACTGTTACAGAATTATGGCACAATACTGCCAGTGCCTATATGTAAAGGTAAACTGCACACAAGGAAAACTAATCCTCAACTCTGAAGTCAAGTGCTTAAATCCAGGCAACGTACTGAATGCTGTTCATGAGTGAAATCCATTCTGCTCACTCTCTTGGTCCTGGTCACATGTATTACACTTGGTCGCTGCCTTCTCTGAAATACACCTGCTCCCACACCACTGTGCCCCACACGCAGAAGAAACCCCACAGGTTGTGGAAGGTGCCTCGGTCAAATGGGTTTTCATCTGCACCGCAGTGTTTGAGGTAAGAGATTCGGTGGCGTGACATAAACTCCCACGTGGTGGTGTTGAGAGAAACCAAGTAGAGGTGAGAGCCAAGCAGGAGCAGTACAATAAGTGAGAGGAGAGCTACCAGCACTGCGACAGCCAGTAAGATGCCATTGGTACGAAGCCACAGCTGCCATGTGGGCATGTTGCTGAAACCCGTCCTGAGAAAAGACAAGGATGTGAACTGTAAATTCCCCAAACTAAGTGCCATAAAGCATTATTATTGGTCTACTCACCAGGCAATATGCAGCCCCCACAGCAGCACTAACAGCTGTACTGCCAAGTACAGCACAAACCAGCGGTGGTTCCTCTCGCCAACACAGTTCTCAATCCAGGGGCAGTGATGGTCATAACGGCGAACACAGTGCTGACACGTCTGACAGTGCTTGGATCTCATTGGCTGCTGCTCAGAAGACAATAAAAATGCATACAAGAAATGAGTGCCATTTGTTACGTATGAAATTCACTCATTTCAACATTCAAGCGGAGTCTAATGGTATTGACATTCAATTTGAACAAGGTCTATGTTCTGTAAAGCTGATTCAAACATGACATGTGGAAGCAGAGGGCGTGTGTAACATAAATCGGTGCTGCTCAGCAACCCATCTGTTATTCTATACCATCATGAGAGCCTACATCTATTGAAGTGCAAGTATCACGTTTCAGCGTCAGAGGTAAAGGGCTGTCTGACAGTTGATAAATAACAAATACCAGGTCAGCTAATCAATCTAGTAACAGCAGGAAATTAAAATTTAATTTAAAAAATGATTGAAATTCACTGAAAATGTGGAGAAGACCAAACATCAGTGACAAAAATATTCCTTTTTTTTTTTACACTTATTTTTAAACAGCATGAAAATGTTCTCGTCCTAAAATATTGGGCACATGCTACAGCAGCTCATAGCATCATGCTGTCACGGCGGGCAGCACACCTGAAGCAGACAGTGGCCACAGCGTCGTTGGCGTAGAGATTTTGTAGTGGGTGGGATCATGTCCTGCTGCTCCTCAGTCACTCCCAGCGTGAACTGGCGGAAGAGGAGACAAACTGTTCAGAAAAGCCAATGATTCTTACTGATTCGTGTTCAAACATAGCCTATTTTTGTTTTACACAGGTATGACATCCAGCACACTAAACATATTTCCATGACTTGTTTCTCAGGACTGACCATGGCAGCATGCCAATTATTAGTGCATTCATTGAGATGGAATGTATTACACTAACCCATACAGATTCCTTTGTCAGCACATTTAAATTGTTTCCATGGTAAGTTTTTTTTGTATTCCCATTTCTGTCAACATGGGAAAGTATGACAGACAGTTTCTAACACACATTTATAGGAATTTGTACTAACTAGAAGCTTTGTGGCATCATTACATTTGTTTTTTTCTGCCATGTCATTTTGGGAGAAGAAATTACAATGCCGTTTTAAAGTAAACACTTAAATGTCAAGGCTACCCAAAAGCACATTGTAATATTCAGAGCAAAGCTTAAAGAAAGAAAATTTAAAAACATAACATTGATGTGCTGAAGAAATGTTAAAATTAGCGCCAAATATTCCGAAAGAGTAAAACAATAAGTAATACAAGTACTGTACACTTGGTCAGGTGAACATTTGTCAAGTTATTGTCGGACAGGTGTACTGGCTACAAAACGGTTAAAAAAATGTATTTAATCCATGTCTACTTTTTACTACACCACCACAGAGATCATCAGAGTTCTAAAACAAGCAACATGTATTCCTCACAAGAGAACTTCATTACAGCAGCTTCGATAAATGCATAGTGGGATGTGGCAAAGATTTCTGAAGTGTATGATAATGGAGGTCATCAAGGGCCACGAATCACCTGTAAATCGTTGTCATCTGACAAGATAAAACCAGGATCCATAAGAGAAACAGCAAAATATAGCAGCACTGACACCAGGACCAGCAAGACGAAGAGCACAGGCTGCAGGAGCTGGCCCGTCTCCTCCTGCTTCCTCAGCTCTTTAAACAGAAACACACACATGTCAACAGGGGTCACAGTCACCAATAGCAAACAGAATTTATTATTTTACATACATATTTCTCTGCTGGCCAAATTAAGTCAATGTAAGTCCAGTACTATGTTACACTACTTTTAGGTGTATAGTGGTGCCAAATGTAAAATGGTACAACAGTGGCTTTAGAGAACTGTATTCTAAATAAAATTATCATATACAAGCCAGAGTTGGTTTTTCCCCCAGATCTGTGGTGTTTCCTTGAGATCCAAACTCATAAATCCATCAATTACTGACATTTAAAAATGATTTACTAAAGATAACATGTACAAGAATAAACATTGACCTGGTGTTCATCATTAAATCATATTTACAAAAAAAACATACTAATCTATAAAGGATTAAATACGTGCACGAACAATTATTAGGTAAAAATGAACGAAATTACCGATGAAAATCACGAAGTATCCACAAAATAAAATAAAAATAATACATCACAAAATAAAAACGATGAAGAAAAGTACATTAAAGATACACAGTTGGAACAAAAAGGTACAGTGAAAGCATGATCGTATACTGTATTTGGCAATACTGATTGTATAATGTTTTTGCCCTCTGTACAAATACCATAACTATCACGGTGGCGTGTAATGCGTTATTATGATGCGGTGGATGGCGAAGGCTCACCTGTGTCATGCAGGAAGAGGATGAGCGTTATGACCCATGTCAGAATCACATGAGCGGTCCTGACCAGAAACCCTGAGCCGAAAACATTCTTGAACATGATCCTAACATGTTAGAGCCTCCATCGCTATGCGGAGGACGCGGACCGAGGGACAGGACTGAATGCAGGTCGCCCACTGTGGACTCAGACACGGGTGGAAGCACAAAGACCCCCCGACCCCTCCCCCCAGAGTAGAAAGTCAGATGTACGAATTCACCGTGAACAGATTGTCATCAAAAAGCTGTTAATGCCGTTATGTAGTCAGAGAATTAACGGTCTAAATCGTTAGCCTGCGGCGTGAAAACCTATTTTCTCGCGTAACTAAACAAAACATCGTCAACGTGAAAATAAATCTCGGATAAAGTCAGATTTTCAATGTTATGGCTGCACTGAATCCGCAGGGTTTTATACCAACCGTCCGCTTCGATTTAATACATTTGTGTTTTGTTGTCGTCCCTTCACAATCTCGCCTGTGATTGGCTGGCGCAGGTCACGTGGAATACAGGCTACGGTGGCCGGGGGAGACGAAATGCCTGAGTGAACAAACAGCATGTATTCTATCGTCTTCACTTTAGAAATAAATATTGAGGTATATTTCTTTATGGCATACCATAAAGAAATGTTTGAATTGAACAAATAAATTTATAGCTAGTGCTACAGTCAAAAAGACAAAAGACTTAGTGGGGTCAAGACCTAATATATACAGTCCATCTACAGTTCAGACCAAGTGTACATCAAGACCAGACTAGAGACAGTATGGGCACTATAGAAAACACACGTTTAAAAAATGACAGATTGATATGGCATAGAGGGTGAGATGATTCCCTTTATCAGAGAGTAGCAGAATGAGTCAGTCTGTGAAGAGAATTGCAAATTGGCAAAATGTTTTACACCCACAATGGATAAAAATGCAGAAAAAGCAGAAATGTAGTGATATCAGTATCCCCTGTAGCCTTGGCTGCTCAGAGGCAAGACATACTCAATTAAAATGCACTTGGGACCAAAATCCTTGAAATCCTCCAGACTTTGAAAAAGCTAAGACTGACTGTTGAGTACTACTACTAGTGTGTAGGTTACAGCTTACATTACCTAGACCATAATAAATAAACCATACAATATAGTATGTCAAGACAGCACAAAGGCTCAGTATCTTTTGTTTTTATTTTTCCATATAAAAGTAAACCACATTAATCCACATTTCATTCCCTTATTTATCCAATTTTTTCTTTGTTTTGCAGTTGCATCACATGATTTCCAGTATACTGATCCACTGTAAAGGGGTTACAGTTACATATCATTCAGACTTTCATACATTTGTGCACCAACTACCCAAACACATCAATTGAGGGTTATAGTCTCCCAAGTGTACTCATCCCACCACAGATGCTGAATGTTTTCGGTATGACTCTGTTTATCACAAACAGAGAGCCTGCATGTCTTTGGCATTTTTTTCATCTAGAATGAATGGGGTTTGAAGAGTCTTGCCTTTCAGTAGCTGCTCCAGACCCTGGCAGAGGAAATCAGAAGGTTAAATCGCATTAAGGTTTTACATTATCTAAGAACCTGGATCTACAGTATGTGTTATGTTTCTTTAGTGCTGCATGATTTCGTGCGTGTGGGGGGGGGGTCATGTAATGATTACTGTAACCAAGATTGTGATTATATAATTGATAATGTAAATGTGTTTGACTAATTTTACAGCTCTGCTTCTCACCTCTCCAAAGTAGGAGACCAGGGGTGAAATCTCACATTTAGCTGGAGGATTGCCTGATGATGACAACCTGATCAAAAACAAGAGATTTTGAAATTCACACGTGCGCAGGATAAGTGAAATCAGTGTTTTTTAATGCAAATATACTGACACTGTCCCCTATATCTCATGTCAAGGTTCTCTATTAATAGGTCAGCACTTCAGTAACTGTTGTCATTGCTGAACAATATAAAAATGTTCTTTACAGTATGCTGCCATGCAGGTCATCCATCTCATAATCTTTTGAGATTTTGCTCTTGTGAAGGAAGTAAACCTGTTGTGTTTACTCTAGCGTCAACAACCAGGTAGATGGTGATGTATGTGCATCGTCACCACATAGAAGTACGTCCCTGCCTTACAGCAAGCTGAAAAAAGCACTCCAATATGCCCCGTGGTTATTTCATACATTGTCCTACACAGTCACAGTAGAGGAGCTGTCATTTAAGCACAGATCACACCCCCACACACAGCTTTGATTGCATAAGATGAAAAAAAAAACATCTACTATGTGGGAGTAGTAAGAAACTCAAAAGGAATTTGCAGGATTAATGATAGTGTAGGTCATGATCATATGAGTAGATGTCCGTTTTTGACACGGAGAACAATGACCTCAGTTATTGTGGCAGCAGAGTATGTACATCCGTTACCCATAACATTGTGACCACTGATGGGTGAAGTGAATGTTGATTATCTTATAGTGGCATCTATGAGTGAGTGTTTTACAGTAGGCAGCAAGTGAACACTCAGTCCACACACAATGCGTTGGAAGCAGCAAAAATAAGCAGCATAAGAATCTGAGACTTCGACAAAGGTCAAATAGTGAGAGTGGGTCCCATGGATCAGAAAATGTAAAAAACTGCAGGTCTTTTTGTGTTTCTGGTCTGCAGTGGTTAGTATACACCAACAGTGGTCAAAGGAAGGACAAACAGATTTCAATCCAATCTATGGCTCAGATGAAGAAAGTCTTATCCATAGAGGCCCCACCTCACAACTGACAGGATTTGAAGGATCAACTGCTCACGTCTTGTTCCCTGATATGACCGTACACCTTCAGAGCTGTTTTGGGCAAAAGAGGGCTCTATACAATATTGATTCATTTTTCTCCCCCCAATTCCCTGGTGGGCCAGGCCGAGGGCTGTAGCCTATTCCAGCTGACTCTGGGGAAAGGCTTACGGCAATTTAGAGTAACCATTCAGCCTACATGCATGCTCTTGCTATGAGGCCAAAGTGCTAACCATTACACCGCCATGCCACCCTCTGTATAACATTAGGTTTTAACGTTATACTCCCACAGATGGCTGACTCATCCTCTCTTCAGTCAGTTTGGTTTGTGCAGAGCAGGAATATCAAAGAAGATCTGCAGTTTTGATGCTCTGACCCAGTTGTCACTATCAGATTTGACCCAGTTGAAGTAACTCAGATCCTTACTCTGCCCATTTTGCTTCATCATGTTTGACAGCTAAATGTTCAGTTGCCACTTAATATATATATATACCTCTCACTGACAGATGCCACTGTGACAAGAAAATCACCTTTCACTTCACGTGTTTGGTAATAATGTATATCGGAGCAGTGTATACAAGCATTTCCCTCAAACCTGGCTGCAGGTGTAAGAGTATTTCCATCTTCATCCAGCAGAGTGGCTCCAGCAGCTGTAGCCCAGCGGCAGTGCTGATTCAGCAGAGAATACCTGGCTGTGGTGGGGCTGTCTGTGGCTGCTCCATCTGCGTTTTTCAGAGGAGAGAACTCATCCTCCCTCATAACCTCAAACACCACAAAGCTCCTTTTAAAAAGAAACAGTAAACTCACTCATTAGCCAGCTCAATATACTGTTACTTAATATGAAAGGGTGTGAGAACAGTTGAACAAAAGGCAGCATAATGACAGACTGTACCTTGAGAATGGAAAGACATCAAAAACAAATTTTTCCATTTTTATGCCATTGGCTTTGGTAGGTTTGACTTGGTTGCCACATGCATCCACAAAAGTCACTTTCTTGAGTGCAACATGTTGCTTGAGTTGGCTTTTAAACTTCCTGTGACATACACAAAAGAAATAAGGTTAAAACATCAGCTATTTGGTGTTGATCATATGTGAACTGATGAACATTTTTCTGCATATATTGTAAATATTTCATATGTCAAACATGTCAAAAAGCATATTATTTACATTTTTATAATTCATACATTCAGATTTTACATTTTATTACATACTTATTTGAAAACATAAGAAAAGGAGAAAAATAAACATGTTTGCTCTTGTGATGTCTCGAATGTAAACTTCTAGGCTGCGCTTTTTGACACATTCAGTGACAGTAAGGGTTCTTACTTTGCCACATCTTGGAGAAAAACTCTGGTAAAGAAGTGATTGCAGATGTTTCCAGCGCTGTAGACCAGCTCCCCATCAGGGCCATGGAGTTCAGCGGTGTGTGGTTGGATCTCGCTGTACTCCACCACCTGGGCGACTCCTTGCACCTTGCAAACCACACCCACTGGCTCTGCAGGCCCCGCCTTCTGCACCACCTGTCACGTGACAACAAGCAAGACTCACAACCTGTTTGGATTAGAGCTGGGCAATAATCATGACAAAACCACATCTTCATTCATCGCCTTGGACATGGATGTGGTTTGTGTTGCAGCATCATCATATTAAAAAAGTCATTAATTCCTGCTGCCATTAACTTCTTAAATGACAACTGATTCATTTTTGAATAACATGTCTATATGTATTTATTTGTTGGATGTACTTTTATTACTTATGGCTGTCAATCAAATTGCCATTCAGGATAATAAACATTCCTTAAACCTTGAATCAAAATGTTCCTCTGGGAACCTTTTTGGCCATGTTGCCCAGCTCTAGTTTGTCCCGTTTCAATCAATCGTCTACCTTTGCTCCGCAGTCGGCACCTTTGCTCACACAGAAGCCGACAAACACAGGGTCGGCCATCTTCACCAGGATGTTATCCACACAGTACACGTGCAGGTACTCCACTCCCCTCTTCTTCATGTCCTCCAGGATGTTGTTGTCCACCAAAGCCTGGTACAGACCACCGTTCCCATCTACACACATCAGACCATCACACCACACCGCACAGATATTAAATTAGTCCCTTTATGTAAGACCTGAGAAATAACTGTAGTGTCTCCTTGGAACCCAAATTTTATTAAAATTACCATGGCATCTCCATTTTTGTTCACTGAAAATAAAACCACACATTATAGTATTCTTATATGTAAATGATAATGATAATTTTGTTCATTTTTGTTCACATTTTTTTCTTTGATCATTGTTGTGAAAGACAGTATGCTTTCATTCACTGCCTGCCAGTCTTGAATAAAGTAATCAATACGAGGTACAAAAATGCACCAGAAATGAGCCAAAATAATTTAGCAAAAGGTCAAATATGCACCAAAATAAAATAACTGGAACAATGAAGAAAAATGCCCAAAATAATCAGGAGAGTGAACAGAATAATCCAGAAGGAACATAAATGATCAAAATAATTAACATGATGGACAAAAATGCACAAAATATTCTAGAATGCCATCAACAAAAATGAAGAAAATTGACAAATATGAACAAATTAACAAAAATGAACATAATCAGGAAAATGCACAAAATAATCAAACCAATTAACAAAATTGCTCAACATAAATGAGAAAATAAACAAAAACAAGCAAAAATGCAAGAAAATCCATGAAAAATCCAAACAATGAACAAAACTGCTTATAATAAACAAGAAAAAAATGAGCAAGCTAATGCACAAAAATAAAAACAATGAATAAAAATCTTCAACATACTTGAGAAAATAAACAAAAATGAGCAAAGCATCCAAGAAAATGCAGAAAAATGTACCAAATGTTATATATATGACAGTGATTCAAAAAATAACTAACAAATGGTTCTACAACATAGGGTGTAGAAGCATTATTTGTTCTACAACATATTTTGGGTCCCGTTTAGGACTATTAGCTTAGTAGTACTTGTGTTTTCTACTGGATAGTCCTTGTTCAAGCTGCACTCCCTGATGTGGACGTGGTACCTGGGGCCATGGCGATCTTCCCTTTACTCTGCAGAAGAACTTTTCCATCGAAGCTCACTGCCGGGATCATCCTCTGCTCAAACATCATGACGTTGGAAGGTTCGAGGCCAAAGTAGTTGTTCTCCTTGAAGAACGTCTCTGTAGGAGCCAGAGTGAACTCACTGGTCATGACGTACCTGAAACAGCACACACCAGACTTTGAAAACTTTACACTAAGTGCTCTGCGGGGGTCTCTGGGCTTGTCATTTCATCAGATGTTACAGGGGGGCCCAGCTAGTTTAGCTATGAGTCAGTTCTTTAAGCTCCCAAGACAGCCCCTCCATAACCAACCCTTCTCCAGACCCTACGTGTCGGTACAGAACTTGAGTTGTGTTCTACACTAACCCTGGGTGATGTGTTTGTCCCTATCCTATCAGAGGATGAGGTGTGCGTCTGCCAAACTCTGCTCATGGATCTGGCGAATCACACCCATGGAGTCTGTCTGACCGGTGGTCCCCGTACTTTGTTCTGATGGAACGACCAACCTGCTCATGGGTTGCTTAATTGTTGTTCAGAGTTTTTTAAGGTGAATTTATACAAAAGTGTTAGTGTGCTCTTAAAAGTTTGATTCTCAGTCTGTAGGTTGATGTGGTTTGGTTCTGTCAGCTTTGTTTCCTCTGTAGATTCTCCACCTGTCCTGTTGGCCTCTCTTCACATCACTCTCCACGTGTTCTGTCTCACTGTGGCGTCACCCTGGCTGCTTTATCAGCTTGTATCCCTGCAGCTGACTCCCATTCACTCTGATGACAGAGTTCACAAACCATGTCCACGTCCTCTGAAATGTCAATCAGTGACTCCCTGAGCTAAAAACCACACCTATAGAAACTCGATTGTAACACAGATTATAATGACCAAACACATACAGGTCTCAATCATGATACAACCAGAATACACAGGAAACACACTGCCAGTCAACAGTTTGGACACACCTTTTCTTTCAGTGTTTCACCCACATTTTAATCATTTTCATCAATGCACATCAATACTGAAGACATCCAAACTGTGACAGAACACAAATGGAATTATGTAGAAAACAAAAAACTGTAAAACAACCCAGAACACGTTTTACTGTACATTTTAGAGTGTCCAAAGCAGCCATATTTAGTTATGATGGCAGTTTTACCTTTGTTTTGGTGAGTTAATTTGTGCCATTTCTTGCCTTTTTAATGTGCTTTAGTGCGTCAGTCATCTTATGCAGAGGAAGAGTGGGCACAGAGTCAATAGCCCTATTAGCGCTACTACTACTACTACTGTACAAATACATATTCCGAGAAACAGTCAAGAGAAATGACACTGCATCACAACTAAAAGAAATGGTCAGTTAATCCAAAATATATCAAGAGCTTTGAATGTGTCCCCAAGTGCAGTTGCCAAAACCATCACTGACTGAGGTGCTGTAAATTACTGGTTTTCTACTAAACCTCTCCTTTGCAGCAGATGCTGCTCTTGTTTTCCTGGGACGGTCCTTACGAGAGACAGTTTATAATAAATACAAATAAAGAACAAACACTGAAGGAGAAGGTGTGTCTTTTGACTGGTAGTGTACTGTTGCCAACAATCACATGATCAGAGCTGCTGCATTAAACATAAACTTACCATGGAACAGTGCATTTTGCACCGTGCTGCTTTTCCGCCAGCTCCTGGATTCTGTGAATGCGCTCTGCCTGGATCTGATACAAGGTTTTTCCGCTAGGCAGCCCAACGTTGTACATCCCTTTAGGATACTGAACGCCAAGCCGTGTCCCCTGACCACCAGCAAGGAGCAGCACTCCCACTCGATTCCTTGAGATCTGCAAAAGCCCTGCAAAGAAACTTATGTCAGTACTACCATGCAAACTGTAAAAATGACAAACACTTTTATCTGCTTTTTTGAATAAATTCTTGTTCATTTTTATATTTTTTTTATTGCTCTTCATTTTATTCTTGTTTTATGCATTTTTATTCATCTTCCTTCTTATTTTGTTCATTTTTCTTCATTTTGCTTTTTATTCTGTTACTTCCTTATTTTATTAAGTTGTTAATTTTCTTACATTTTCCTTTTTATTACTTATTTTGTTCCTTTTTTATTCATTTTGCTTAATAGTTTTGTTCATTTTTCTATATTTTGTATCTCATGTTGCTCACTTTCTCAAATTAGTTCATTTTTCTTTATTTTGCATGTTACCTTATTCCTTTTTCTTTTGTCCATCTTTCTCCATTTTGCTTTGTAATTTGTTCATTTTGGCTCATTTTCTGAATTATTTATTCATTTTTATTAATCTCACTTCTTATTTTGTTTATATTTGTTCATTTTCCTGATGATTTCACTCATTTCTATTTATTTTGCCTCTTACTTAGTTAATTTAGATTACTTTTCTTGTCGTTCTTGTTTTTTCATTTTGTATCATTCCTCATCTTGTTCTCTGAGTTTTTTTGGTTATATTTGTTCATCTTGCTTCTGATTTTCTTAATTTTTCTACATTTTCTTGATTATTTTGTTTACATTTATGAATTTTGCTTGTTATAATTTTTTATTAACTTTCTTGATTATTTAGTTCATTTTTCAGTGTTCATTTCATTTTTTCTTTTTTGTGATTTTTTTATTGATATTCATCTTGCCTTTTATTTTCTTTATACATCTTCATTTTCTTGATTATTTTGTTAATATTTATTGATCGCTATTTTGGTCAATTTTTTTGATTATTTGTCTATACCATGCTTCTTTGTGTGATCATTTTCTTGAATATTTTTTCCATCTATCTTCAATAAGGTCCTTGTTTTTTCATTTTATATTTATTAGTGTGATGGTTTTGGTCATTTTCATTCATTTTTCTGTAACTTACTGCCTTGGTTTTTACCTTTGGCTTAGAGTTCCTGTAATTCTGGCACCTAATCTTCTCTGAAATGGAACATGATTCAGTCCAGACACTTTATCACAAAATAAATGAGACACAGCAACATCTGCTTGCAGTCTTAACTCACCTTTGACCCAGTGTGGTGATACTAAATAGGAACAATAGAATAACCCATGAACAAGCAAACAAGGCCTTTTAAACTTCCATCACATGATCCTCTGACACACTGAGGAAGCGAAAATGTTACAAGCAAACATTCAACCTATGTTTCTTTTTGTTCTTATAGAACTCAGAGGCCTCACACTTTCACGATTTTGGATCTTTTCACGCATTTACTACTAAATCTCAGATGATGCAGGATTAATATATTTGTTGGTAATCATCGGAGGTGGGTAGTACTCAAGTACATTTACTCATTTACATGTACTTCAGTAGTTTTTTCAGGAAAATGTACTTTGAGAGTAGCTATTTTACAGAGGACTTTCTATTCTTACTCAGCTACAATGAGTCGGACTAAAAAAGTGTGAACCTAACAAAAAAATGAACAAAATAATGTAGCATATTAACAAATCTAATAAACTGAGCAACAAAATGAGCAAAAACACCCTTACAAAAATTATCAGCAAAATGAACGTAAAATGGACAAAAATGGAACGAAATAATCAAGTAAATTGTAAAATATAAAACAAAACAAGTACAAATGAACAATATAATCCAGAAATTGAACAAAAATTCAACACAATTAGCAAAAGTGATCAAAATTAACCAAGTTAACAAAATTAAGTGACATAGTGGTAAGTATAAGTGAACAAATTTACAGTAATAATCTAAGTTTAAAAACAGACAAAATAACCATCAAAATTGTCATTTTGTCTTTACAGTCCATTACCACACTGAACAGAAAACCTGAAGTCCTCTTGGATGTCAAAGATCTGCAGCCTGTGTTGGTGTGTCACTGTGATGTTTTTAGATGCTGTGGTAGATAAAAGCTGGCAAACAAATTGGCAGTTTAAAGAGGTTGGAGCGCTGTCTTTGTGTGAGCAATATGACAACGTTATCTTGAATTGTCAGAAACTGAGGTTCAGCAGACTCTGATGGAAGGACAGGGGGGCTGCTTAGAGAAGATTTTTGCTACAAATTTTATGATGTAGGTGTTCGAAAACTCCACCCAAGTCATGATCAAGGTGGGAAAACAATTTTGAGACAGGAAATGCAGAGATGGACCATTTTCATCTAGAAAATGTGGATTTTTACATGTCTGTTTTTTAAATGAGTGTTTTCACGAGTACCGATGCGTTTCATCACAGCTGAGTCAAATGATTCTGTTTATAGTTAAAAAAATATGGATTGTTTTGATAGAATTCTACTGCCACGTTTGGGCGGGACCAATGCATTTCATCTGGAGTATGACTGATTACTGCTTGTGATGTCAGAAATTTAAAATGCAGCCGTGAGAGGGGGCACAAGCCAGTGTTTTTTCTTACGCCGGTCCCAAACCCGGATAAATGCAGAGGGTTGTGTCAGGAAGGGCATCCGACGTAAAACCTATGCCAAATCAAACATGTGAATCATTCGTATGACTTCCAAACCGGATCGGTCGAGGCCCGGGTTAACAACGACCGCCATCAATGCTGTTAACCAACAGGGTGCTGGTGGCAACTGGACTACTGTTGGTCGAAGAAGGAGAGACGGGAGGCGTGTCCGTAGGCAGAGAGAGAAGAGGAAAGGGAAGAGTCTGGGACTGAGAGTAGGG
The DNA here is from genome assembly GCA_029823295.1 of Pseudamia nigra. NCBI lineage: Eukaryota > Metazoa > Chordata > Actinopteri > Kurtiformes > Apogonidae > Pseudamia > Pseudamia nigra. The sequence goes on along the minus strand of JAQQAE010004331.1, from coordinate 205 downwards.
ACTTTGAATGTTGGAAGTATGACAGGAAAAGATAGAGAGCTGGCTGACATGATGCAGAGAAGGAAGGTGGACATACTGTGTGTTCAGGAGACCAGGTAGAAAGGTACCAAGGCTAGAAGCCAAGTAGCAGGGTTTAAGCTGTTTTATCATGGTGTGGATGGGAAGAGAAATGGAGTTGGAGTCATCTTGAAGGAGGAGTTTGTCA
>JAQQAE010004330.1:0-18924 GCA_029823295.1 Pseudamia nigra | reverse complement strand
AATTAATCCATTCTGGACCCACGACAAACTCCCATATAAAGTATGTATTACACACCCCTAAGTGCACATTTATTCATTTATATACTTGTTATCCGGTTAAAACATCGTTGTCAGAGGTAAATTTTTTGCAGTTTTTTTCCTCGGTATCCAAATTTCTCATTGTCAGAAGAGCTCTTTGTCTGAGGTACAACTGTATCTTATGGCTTGTATGCAAAACACCACATTATTTACTGACTGTTTATCCTCCTAAGAACCAGGCTATTATTTGAAATGGGTTTTTTAAATTTCTCTTTGATATTTGGGGTTATTTGAACCTGATAAGTGTAAATCTAGCAACATCTTTTGACATGGGACATTGACATCAACATTAAAATCAGTTTTGTGTAAGAGGGCAAAACTTTATTTCCACCCTGTACGTAGCAGTTTTCTTTCCTGACTGCTTTTGTATTCATTAATAGCGTATACAAACATTTTGCACATCTTTTGAAAATCGCAGCACAAAATGTGTTGTCCACATATGTGGATGCCAGGTCCTAAGAGGTTAAAGATGAAACAGTGGAAAGAGTAATTAACAATGAAAATAATAATTCTTTGCCGCCCTGGTAACACAACCTATGAATTCCAGATTTTACGTCGGTACAAGAAGCTCAACAAATATAAAGATCAAATATTTCAGTTTTTTATATTTCTTTTGTCACCACAGTCCCACATCGGAGCTGGCTGTTTGGACTGTTTTAATTTCATCTGCGTGGTGGTTTATCCGTCGGCGTGTTCTTCCATTCTGAGGCAGCAGGAGACGCTGTGGCAGTGCTCCTCTCCAGCTTCCACTCTCTCTCCTCCTCACTCTGTGTTGCAGTATTGATTGGCAGATGCAGATGTGAGGCGTTGCTCAGCAGAATATCAATGTTGACTTCACAGAAAAAGAAGTACATTTGGCAAGGCAGCACCATGTTTGCTGTTGAACTCCTCTGTTTCTCCCAAAAATGCCCCGTTGCCACTGTGAACAGGTGCGAGGGGCCACTCCATGTCACAATAAGCCCTTGGTTTAGACTCTAAGAAAGTGCAATATTATAACGGAGTCTGAGAGCAGAAGGGAGGAGTACCGGAGTTGTTCAACTTTTCTCTCTGCGTCACACTGCTCAGTGTTTAAGGCGGCTGCTCTATCACCCTGTAAGCAGCACTTAAGTGATGTATTCTCTGCTTTTTAGGATAGATGCTTTTATAATTTACTTTTTTGTTTTCACAGCTGGACATTTTATGCAACGAGGAAATCCTGGGCAAGGATCACACTTTGAAATTTGTTGTTGTGACAAGATGGAGATTTAAGGTTAGTGATGCATTATGTTGAAGAATATTGTGGTACAGATTGGTCTTAAGTTTATTACACTAGAAGGAGTCTTGAAGATAAGGGGAGTATTGCAGTATATAGACCCATTTCTGTCAAATATTGGATGTGCAAAGTGGTTGACCTCAGAGATAATCGGCGATTATGATTGGCGCTATACAAATAAAGATTGATTGATGATTGATTGACAGAGGTTATTTGAGAGTAGAAAAGAAAGGGGTTTCTATGTACCAAGAGTGACAAAAAAGTAGTGAATTATATTTCTTCGGCAAATTGAATGCACCTCAGATATTCATGCAGTGTTTCCATGGGAATGAATACCATCCTACTGGAAGGAAAAAGTAGTGGGCTCATGATGCAGTCCTGATTCTTGTTTGAACCATCGTAGAGGATTGTTTGCAATCTATGTCAAAAACATGGGAATTCAAGAACTGTTTTAATTATAGACTATTTGGCCCTCATTTCATAATCGAATAGAATATACGGTACTTTATTGTCCCCATGGAGGGATTCGACTCAAGCTTCCCCATATCAGTATAAAACACATTAACTGACATGCACTGCACACAGCCTATACTTCAGGTGACCCTAACCAAATCTTCATAAAACAAAGATTAAATGCATCCTTTGAAACATACCAATTAAAAATGCAACACCTTAGAGAACTCATCAGTATTTCTTTCACATCTGTGCTGTGCAGATTCATCTGGGGCTCCCAGACCCACTTAACATGCTCTGATTTCTTCCCGTTGCACCTGCTTCCAGTGGAGCTGCCTGACCTGAAATGGGTCACTATACAGTACATGTTACTTTAAGCTTTGAAAGTGGTTCTAGTGTGGCTCAGCTGCTGGTTTGATCATTTATGTGTATGGAATTTACTATCAAGTTTAACTATCAACAACCAGATTACATGTTGGCATTTAGAGTGTTTTATTTGCATAAAATTGTAATTACCGAACAACCTCAACCTCAAATAAATGGAAAGGAAACAAATTAATCTTCAGTCAGCTAGCACAGTTTTCAGTCATTGGCCTTTTCACATTTCTGTTGATATTCCATTCTATTCCCAGTACGAAATAATAACAATAGGGCTGTCAAACAATAAAAATTTTTAATCCGATTAATCACAGGGTCATTGTGGATTAATTTTGATTAATCACAATCAATACCCATTTGTTTTTCATTTTGTGGTTACAAAAACACTCATGATAGAAGGTGATGTAGACACTAGACTAAAATTACTTATTGTACATTAAAATGTATATTTTATGTAAAATCAGTGGTATATGTATATTTTTTTTTCTAATTTAAACTAGTGTAGCTAAAGGAAATTCCACCTGCTTCGTAGAACTTAACAGAACCTCTCTAATGTTCTGCTGAGATGTTTTCTCTTTTTTACACTTGATTCATTGTTTTCATCAGTAACTAATGTAATTTGTTTCAAATTGTGTGAAGACTTATACTTTTACATTTAAATTGACTTAGAAGCAGTAAATACAGTGACGTGGCTCAAATGCAACATAAGCTTTCATCACTTTTTCCTTGATATGAGTTATTGTGCGTTAACATGTCAATTGTGTTAAAATTTTTTAATCTAATTAATCATGTAAATGGTTTAATTCAGATTAACGCATTAATTTTGACAGCCCTAAATAATAATGATACATTTTATATATAGGAACCTTTCTAAAAACACTGAAGGACGCTGTATAAGGCATGCGATAAAAGCAGCGCATCTGTGCACCAGGGAGTCAAAAGATTATCCAACGATTCATCCAGACTAGGCATTGTAGTCGTTCTTCCTCGCATTTCACTGAGGGTCAGATCTCAAATTTTAAATGTTCTTACTTTCCAGAGACAAATATTACGCATTTCCCATAAGGGGATACATAAAGTCTATTCTATTCTACATAATGTACAAATATTCTAAATGGGTACAGTACATCTATTAACCTGTATTTTGAAAGAAGCGACACTTTCAACAAGGGTTTTACTGAACAATCTGTTAAACATTTTTCAAACAACATACTGTTGCTTTTGTCTCCCACAGAAATCACCCCTCCTGCTCCACTACAGACCTAAGATGGATCTGCTGTAGCTAAAATGGACACAACGGTTGTTATTCTTTTTTGTTTTTTTGGGCCAGTGGCCGCGGACTGTGCCGAAACCTTTTTATTTATGCAAAGACGATCAACCAACACCAAGCAAACACCTGTCGGTTTAAAAAAAAAAAAAAAAAACACCACACAAGCCAGCAAATGGGATCTATCAGGGGGGATGAGTACAACAGAACTGGCGACCTTGAGCACAGATACTGCAACACTGGTGTGTTTTTAGGAAACAACCATTTTTTTGTCCGCTACATCCTAGATATGTGAACAAAAAGACTAAAAACACACAAATGGAGAGAAAGCATATATTTATACTTTTGTACAGAAGAGACACATGGAACCAAGACACTACTGGTGCTCTGTTTACACACAAACAAGATGTCGGGAGTCACACGATCATCTTTTTGAGCTTCATGCAGACTTCATCCTCCCGAAACCAGGATTGAGGAGAAGAGGAGGTTTTTATATAATAGATGTGTCCTTTTTTTATTCTTTTCTCAACACACTCGACACATCTTGGGAGCACAGAAAGTATATGGAGACGTTATATAACAGGCATCAATTTTAAGCTGTTTATCAAGTAATGTCTCTTTTTATTTCATTTTGTTGACTTTGTCTTATTTGCTATTGGGTTCTTGATGATTGTCAATTGTGAATAGGCTAAAATTTTTGTGTAGTAATTTATGTTCTATATACCAATATTGTACATAAAATGTCATTACGAGAGAGATTGAGAGAGTAAGAGACTTTAGACTGTTAAAGAGTGGATCCCAGAAGTGCTATCTATATGTCCAGAGGAGATAAATCAGGATTTTTTTTTAAAAATACAGACTTGCTATCAGTATCAATATATATAAATCGATCTTTATGTCGTTGGAGAAAGACACAAAACAAATATATCAGATCCTCTGCCGTTTGAGTGAATGTGGGGTCTCATAGCATTAAATGACTTTAGGGAAGGTAAGGAGAAAGCTTCAAATGATCTCACCACCCCATGCTTCCCATCTCGACTGATCTTTTTTACTTTTGTTTTTTCATAATCAAAATACTGTGGTAGCAACAATATACAAAACACCGTCAAACTCCTACAAGATGTAAAAAATGAAATACTTGAGCACATAAGTTGGTAATTTTTCCTTAATATTCCTCATCGGTCCTGCTCATCCATCCTTGTTTCTTCAGGTTTTCCAGCAGATTCACTGCTCTGAGAAACACCCACATGTTTACAGCCTTTACCCTGAGTGGCTGCAGCAGATGTTTCTCATACCACACACTTCTGCACTTACCCCTCATGTGTACCGGAGGTAGCTGACTCTGGTGGGTCCGGTGCACACTAGAAGCATTTTCTGTAGAAGACATACTCCCACGACTGTGGTGGCATAACAAAAATAAAGGAGAGGCTCATTTGTGGTAATTTAAATTCTGACTGCTTATCTCCGCTTTTATTTTGTATTGGAAAAAAGGAACTAATCAAATGCATATTAATTAAAATGTAATAAGTAAGATTTATGTACTTGTAAAGGAATGTAACTTAACTACATTTCATTACTTTTTGTAATGGATTTTGTTTCTAAAGTGCATGTCTTATTGGTTGAAGAAGGCAACGCAAATTTTAGAAAATATGAAAATGAATGTTATATTCTACATATTGAGGTTTTTATTTTACAGAGAATATATTCTGATGCGACCCCTTTGGAATCCCTAACATATTATGTAAGGTTCCTAACTCCACTTGAGCCTTAAAAAGTCTAAAAGGGCCTTTTGTCTTACAGAGTGTCTCCATAAATGCAAAAAAGGAAACACTACAAATTCTCAGACATCCCGTTGTTTCTGTTTGACTCTACTTCGATCATATAGTACTGGACGCAGCAGATGTAGTGACTTTTGTGCAACCGTACCAAGTTGGGTTGTAAACTGTCAGGGCTAAACAAACATACCAGTATCCTGCTATTGTGATTTTAGGTGCACATTACAAAACAACAGTGAGCTCTGAGGTGATATTATCATCATAGACTTTTTTTTTTTTTTTTTCCCTTACCAGATACACAGAAACTTAAAAATGTGGACAAGAAAAGGAGCAAAATTGGTGTGGACAAGCACTACTTTGATGGCTGACATTTGCTGCCATACCAGTCCTTTCCAGTGGATACATCTGAGTTTCCACTGGCGGATGTCGGGGTACATAATGCAGCAGTGGAAGTGTTTTTGTTCATGGAAATCTCACAAGTCTGCAACAGAGAAATTTCAATATACAGTCACATTAATAGAGCATTCCCATGCACACAAAGTGAGCTAAGGGCAAAAGCAAGTATATTTCTAAGTTTTTAATATTTTTTTGTTTTTGATGAAGTCTTACAGTACATATTAGCCAGCTGGATAAACGTAAACACACTGTGCAGATCACTGAAGTCACATTATAGGCAGCGAGAGTGTTATAGATTTTCAATTTGTTCTCACTGCCATTTGGAGCTGCGAATGTGCAAAGTTGCACAGTGTTAAGAAAAGTGTATATACACAAAACATAATTATTACATGGCATATTACTTCTGGCACAAATCATTACAGGACTTGAAATTGCTTTCAGAACAGCCACTGAAATCAGACACAAATTCAGGTTCTGCACAGGGATTAAGATTTTTTTTTTTGAACATTTTGATATGAAATCCTGAATACGGTGACTACTCTTTGGTGCTCCTAAATGTCTGTTTTTAATCCTGAGTTCTGTGTCTCAGGAACCTGCTGTTCTTAACAAACCAATGTTCAGTCAAACAAAAAAAAAAAAAGTCTCATGTCTCTGTAAAAAGTGAACAAACTGTCTAATGCTACTACAACTGGATCCCTATGTACACCCCATGCCAGACCTCAGTAATGTTACCTCAGTGTCATCATTGATCAATGATTGCATAACATTATTAACCCTTTGAAAAGTACCTGCTGCATCAGTCTTTTCTGTTTGTATGTCAACATGCAGGGTTCCTATGCGTGCGTACACACACACACACACACACACCCCAAGTTGAATTGGACAAATGCAAGTCTAGGTCCATGTTTAAAAAAACCCACTCCGTCCCCATGTGTGCTCTGTAAATCCTCTTATCTTCCCCAGTTTTGCTGTATTTACAGTGTATATAGTGCTCCTCAGGCAGATTCTGCCTGCATATCCATGGCTGTAATTTATTGATTTTTAAATCCAAAATCTGTAGAATTTGTGATCTGAAATGACAAATGTGCAAGAACCCTGCTGCATTAGGACCTATCACATGGTTTATACATGTTTTATAGCCTGCAGGTCTACACCAAACCAGCTCAACCAAAACTCCTCCTGTAGCTTGTGGTCCTGTTTGTACAGTATGGGGACGTGCTCAGTTCAATAATCCAATAATGTGTTAAAACGGCTCACTGTTTTTGGCTTTGAAAAGTCCATATAATATTAACCTCCCAGCAAGGTCCCAGTCTTCATAGAAATCTATAATATTCTACATTTAAAAAGATTTTTTTTTTGTCCTTTTAAAGCTGATCTACACTTTTGTGGGAAATCTGAGGGCTTTTTTTTTTTTTTTTTTAAATGAAAAACAGAATAAACCAGGAACAATGAGCGTTACCTGCATTGGTATCACATGTGATTGTGTAATGCTTTGTTTAAAAAAATTCCTCCCCAAATGTGATTATTGTGCGCTATTTTGACTTTAAGTGCTGATTTTCTGCTATTGCACAATATTTATCTAATTTTCTAATGTTTAGTGTCTCCAGTGCAAGATTTTAGGTTTTACTACTAAACCTTGGCACACAAGGATAAAACCTTCTAAAATAATTAAATATGACAGGGAAAGCTCAAAGGCTTACTTCAACAGAAAAGCAGTATTTTTAAGAGTTGTCACATCCTCTGTTTGCATTAAATCTGCTTACGATAAAAAAAAAAATCAACATACATCTGCTTTCTCCTCGGGTGGTTAAGCTGTAAAACAAGGTGCTATTACTATAACTTCAAACACAAACCATGTTCAGTGCATTTCTGTATTATACAGAGCACTGCATACACTGTTTTGTACTGTTTAAAGGGTCTGGATTTGAACAAATGTTACCTATTTGTATGTTCATGTTTTGATTTCTGCAGTCGAGTTCACAACACACCTTTTACTTTTACATTTGAACTCACATCAGATTTGTGTAGACAAAATAACCGCCTTTTTTTTCTCTTTAAAAGGTCTAACACAAGTGGTGCAAGTGCAACAGGGCAGGAAGTATTGATCAGCTTCAGTTCATTTGTGAAGTACTTTCACCATTAATCAATTCAGTTTTGGTCGAGGAAACGGTGGAAAACATAACGGGTTCAAATTTAAGAAGTTAGATTAGAACGGGGGTCGGCAACCTGTACAATCTAAGGAGCCATTTTTGGGCTAAATAAATAATAAGAGAGCTGCAAAAAACATTCAAACCCTTTACATACCATGTGATATATGACCCATGTTTTAGCTGGTAAAATGTTAAGACAAATTTGGTCATTATTTCATCCTTTTTTTTACTTTGTTCATGTTCTTGATGATTTTGCCTGTTTTTGTTCAATTTATTGATTATTTTGGTATTTTTGTCATTATTCCTTTTGTGAAGGTTTGTTGATTTTCAATGATTATTTTGCTCATTTTATTTATTTTTGCTCACTTTCTTGTTCATATTCATTTTCTTGACTATTTTGGTTATTTAGTTGATTATTGTGCAAAATATATTTTAACATATTTTGTTGAATGTTTTCTTATTTTTATAGTTTTATTCATTGTTTTTGATTGATTTTTGCTCATATTTGGCTTAACCAAGAATTTTTTTTTCAGAATTTTGTTCATAATTTTGATTATTTTTGTTCATTTTCAGGTTTTATCTCAATTTTTGTTCATCATGCAGTTAATTTTGTCTTGTTTTTGTCAGGTTTTTTTGTGCTTATTCTGTTCGTTTTGTTTTATTGTAATATATTACTCCCATCAATGGACAAAGCTACTTGAACCTCTGTTGAGAAGCTAAAGAGCCAGAGGTTGCTGACCCCTGGGTTCGAAGAATTTTGACTACCTGGAAAAGTACATTTATAAAATCTCCGATCGTAAATGAATGTTGCAGCTTTATTGGCCAAATGCAGATATTTTTTATGTGCACTGGTTCAGAGACTCAAAAGAGACTCAGTGTAGTTGAAAGGAAAGAAACATGAGTTATGGATTATGACAGAACCAGGAGAACAAAGAGAATCTGATGTTGGTACAAAACCAAACTTTTCTGTCACCTGCCATGTGAAAGTATTACATTTGGCAGGAGATGACCTCTGCTCTACATACTTCTATTCCTGTTGCATCCTTCAGTCGACACAAAATCTGATGTGAGTTTGAAGTTCAGCATGAAAGGCTGCAGTGTGAACAAAGCCTCACGTTGTTGCTGTTGTGTATGCTCGTCTCAAGAACCCTGTGATCTGTGTTAAGGATGCGGAGTGTGATTGTCAGGTGTGGTCTCTGACGCCGGTGCTTTCTGTGGTGCTAAAAAACCCCTCATCTCAAACTTCAGCCTTCAAGAGACGTGGTTAGAGACAGAAAAAATGCCATGGTGCAATGTTCTTTTCCCCACTGTACCTTGACTCATGGGTGTCTTCTGTTGTCAGAGCTGTGTCGCTGTGTAGATAAAGGTGCTTGCTTTTTCGTTTTTATCGATCTGTTGGATTTGGTTTATGCCCTCGCCTGGGCTTGCTCTGGGGAGAACACTGACGGAATTTTAAATAAGTCATAGGCTGTGATGGGGCTGATGCTGTGAAAAACAAAAATAAAACTGGTGAGAAATTGGGTGTGCAAGCTGCAATTTCCCGCCTCAAAGACAACCTCGCACTTATTACAGGCTTCTCTGGTGAGATGTTTGTGCCGCTCACTCTGACTGAGACTTGTTTCAATCTTGAACAGATAATTGGCTCTCCAAGTAGCTGCAAAAATCACATGTGGCTGCTTTAGTTGGAATATTTACAAATTTCTCCTGGGAGATTTGACCTTCTCACCAGTGAGTGCATTCTGCTGGCTGCATCCTCCACATTGCGTGCACCCGAATGGATCGATGTTTTCACTTATTGGCGCTGACATTGAGACATCAGCGGTGCTATGCTTGACAGCCGAACTGAGAGGCTCGCAGGAGGCCCGTCTCTGCTTCGCTGCAGATAGGGGTCTGCATCAGCTTCATAAGGAGGATGGGAAGCTGTGATCTGTCAGACCTTCAGATCTCGCACTTGCTGCCTGTGACCTTGAACGCCAGTCAGCCTGTTTATCTCCAGCTATGATCAATATGAAACTAGGGTGAACTGCATGAAATTTTGATTCATAGTAGTTTCATGGTTTCAAGAAGACCGTCAGCACTAGTAGACGGTGGTAGTCTACAGCTCTTAAAGGTTCAGTATGTAAGATTTACGGGGATTTCAGAGAATTCAGTGGCAGAAATGGAACATGATGTTAATAATTGTGCTTTCATTAGTGAGCAATTGCCTGAAAGTATTAGCTGTTGTTTTTGCAACTGTAGAATGAGCCATTTATCTACAGGAGTGAGTTGCCTCCAGAATCTGCCATTGTGTGTCACTATGTTTCAACAGTAGCCCAGAATGGACTTAACTGTGTTACAGCAGACAACATTCATGTTAAAGGTGCTGTCTTCAATGTTGGCAAACTAGCTAGGAACTCATCATTTGTGGTGGATATGCAAATGATTAAATAGGCAACCTGACTTACAACTTCACAGTTATCAACCTGGTATGTCTGTTCTTTTATTACGTGTACCAGATGTGGAAGGAATCTGAAATGCAGGTTGTCTCGCCCTGGCCATCCTGTGGTTGCATAAACTACAGTTGCTAGCTCTGTAGTAGCTACCACTGTCACCGTTTTCAGTTCTGCAAGTGCGTGCGTGAGCTTGTGCACCTATCAAGTTGACTGGTCACATGTCTAATCATGTACCACAGACCATGACAAACCATGGGCTGCTAGGTAGTTGGCCAGCATTATCCACTGCACTCTTAACATGCATTTCCATCACATGGTAGACTTGCCATGTGACTTACCATGTTCACATCCCCTTCATAGAAAAGCCCATAAATTACAAACTGGCTCTTAGAAGGGCTTTTTGTGTTTTAAGCAGTCATCTTAGGGGATGGTGAGGAGGCAGCAGAGCGGTGTCGTGTGCAACATCACCACTAGATGTCACTAGATAACACATTGAGCCTTTAACATAAGTAAACTGTCCATTTGGGCTGCTTTGCGCACAGCTTTCACAATCAAATGTCTTAGAGGGTTGGTGCCCAAAGGCAGCAACATTAATGTTAAGCCTTTTGGCAGCAGAGTCATTCCTGACTGTCCTATGTTTACTCCACTCTAGTAAATGTCCACTCTGGAACTGTGATAGGTTTCTTTTTGCCCAGCTCACTCCCGCTCTCATTTCTGAGGAGTGTGTAAAGCTCGGTAATCTCACAGACTGGCTTTGTATTTGTTAGAGAGGGAGACCTCGAGGGTCACTCAGCCACATGAACTAAAACACACACTCCAAAAAGTATGGATTGTCTGGCTGGGTGGCACCGCGCTGCTGCTGCTCTGAAAAGCACCACACAAGTGCGCACTGAATCATATCGCCATGGGTGGTGCCGTTTGAGGAGCAAATGACTGGTTAAATTATGGATTGTTTCACCACTTCAGGATCGTGACTGATGCTTTTAGAGACTGTGCACTGGGGATTTGTGGTAGGAGCAGTCTTTTTTTTTTTTTTTTTCCCAAAGACTCGTTGAAATGATTGCTACACTTGGATTGCTGGTTTTAGTGCTTCCCAGATAAATTGGGAAATTTGGTCGTCATCTACCAAACCATATGATGGTGTGTCCTCATGAGCCATAGCAGGTCATTAACTAATCTGTCCAGTTTTGTATTATTTATTTATACTGAAAAAGTGATTTCTGAAGTAGTGTTTTTGGTTCAAGAGATTTGCTCAACAATTTGTATTTTTTTTTCCTTTGAGAAACCTATGCCAGACTCATGCATAAAATGGCTTAAGTTTTGCATTTTTAAGTTTTTAATTTTGCATTTGTAATTTTTTTTTTTTTTTTTTTTTTGAGTGTCAATTGTCTTTTATATAACTTTTTTTTAAGTCAGGTGGAGAAAAGAAAAAAAGTAAATTATGTGAATCTGGAAATGTGGTTATTGTATTTGCAAGGAAATGTGCAATATACGGTTCTCAGATGGTTCCAGGATTCAGCGTAGAACTCCAATGTTTTACTGTTTTTTGTTTTTTTTCCCCAGTCAGTTCCTCAGGTCACTAAATGCCTTCTGGTCCTGAGGGTGACCAGGAAATCTCAGAACATACACTAATGCACCCGAAATACAAAATGACTGGATTTTATGTTTGGACTCGTCTCTGTTCTGTTTATAACCCCCACTTCTTTTCTGTGACATAATGTTCTCATTTAAGTTTTTCAGGTTAATGTTGGCACCTTTTTTAAGGTGTCCTTATCCTTGCCTCTTTTGTATTATTGTTATTTATTGCACATGTAATGAACTGGTTTCCATTTGCCACAATTAGTTCAAGGAGTTTTGGGTTTAGAATGGGGTTGGAATTTCTTTCGTACAAAACTACCGAAGCTTTTGTCAAAACCTAAGTGTGTATTTCATCAATAAATGCCTTTTAAAAAGTGCTTCTGATGCTTGATGCGTTTTCCCTCCAAAGGTTGAATTTGTATTAAACATTATAAACCTAAATATATGTTGAAAGCTTAGGATTTTATTGTTATAAAATCAGCTGTGAATCAAATGAGCAAGTGGCACAATAAAGGCCGTTCACCAGGCCTGTGTATTATGAGGAAAATCCACAATGTGCAATGACAATCAGAAGACTTGCAATAGTCTTGCAAGTCTTATCATTGCACTGATTTAAATAAATAAATGCTATGGCACTAATTAAATAAATGATGTGGAACAATTTTAGAACAAATTGCACGACTGAACCAGTTAACCTAAACATGTTATTTGAAGAAGACATTGTAACTATGTCTGCTGGTGACTGGTCCTTGTGTCTTTTAGACCACTCTGAATGTTAAAAATGAGAGTATGTGATGAGCTGGGAATGTGCGGGCCAAAAAGAGACCCCTGGAATTACATTTATTTTTTACCCAGGAGAACTTATTTGTTAATAAACTTTCCTGTTGGCAGTCATTATGCCTATCATCTTTATTGAGGTTTACTAAAGTATAGCTTTGTACCACGTCAAAGTCTTAACTCTTGGGGTGCATTCACACCAGCCCTGTTGAATCAAACTCTATTTCGTTTGCCACTTTGTGTGGGGAGGTGTAAATGCGCAATCAAATTCTGGTGCGGATCGAAGAAGAGAACTCTGGTCTGCCTAGAAACAAAGGTCTCAGTCCACTTTAAGTGAACCAAATAGACAGGAAGTAGACTGCAACGCAGGGCATTTTGGGTAAACAGCCAAAACAAATATGTATAATATGCGTGTAGAACCTTTGCCAGGAGAAATGGTTCGTGCTTAAATGTGTAGTGAGGATGAGGTAAAAGCTCTGACAGAAATACGGTCAGATGAAAATATATCACCACTGCTCGTGAGCACTCATGAGAACAATGATGTTTTCAAACTAGTTAGTGGGAAAATGGTGAGATTCTGAGATTCACCCGTACAGTAGAGCAGTGTTGGACAAAGGTGAAAAAAAGAATATATGAAATGCAGTATATGACATGCTTAGAAGAAATGGCTGTACAGTTGGAGAAAAGGACAAATTTCCTTGGTATGAAGAAGTAGTAGAAGTGATGAGCTCATTTGTTGTATATAACGGTTTGTTGTATAAAGTGCAGACACCTGACCATGTAGAAGTGTACATACTGCAACTATTATATTCAGTATCATGGATACATCCAATATGCATTATTCCTTAAACCAACATGGTTTTTGTGTATTTCGCCATATTTAAAAATTAATTCCTAATCAGTCGGCAAAGACCTGCAGGAGCAGTACCATCGGAAATTGTGGGGAGTGTTGCGGAGTATAGCCTGATGGCAGAAGAATAAGAACTGGAGCGTAAGGAAAGCTAATCCTAGCCGCTAGCTTACGGAAGTGGTTAAACTTCACTAAGCAGTGCCAAGCAGTCATATTATGATGTAAGTGTGACCGACACGGTGGTGCAGTGGGTAGCAGTTGGGCCTCACAGCTAGAAGGTCCTGGGTTCAATCCCAACACCGGGGGGTGGGGCCTGTCTGTGTGGGTTCTCTCTGGGTACTCCGGCTTCCTCCCACAACTAAAAACATGTACTAGGTTAATTGTATGCCATAGTTGTGAATGTAAATGATCGTCTGTATAGTCAATTGAATTGAGTAAACACTTACACTCGACTGCAGTAGTGGGTATCTCAGGTAAAACTATGCCCATATTGGATAAATGGAAGATACAAAGGTCTGACACCTCTACTTACCATAGGAACATGTCAGTCAAATCTGTATCTAAAACCTAGGTTTGGTGGCCTGCCCCAAAGCCACCACTGCCTGTATTAATTATAAGAAAGAAAAATAAGTGTGTTTCAATGTGATCCTTTGATCACGCCCAACATTACCTCCGTTATTTAGGTGTTCTCGCAATGCCAATCCACACTGTGCTTTTCACTCCTAGAATGTGGATTTGAGTAATGTGACTATAACAGAACCGGTGTTCCTCCCTGGTCCCAGCACAGTTTGAAGGGGTGAGCCCCAGTATGGCTTGCACACACGGGCACAACGTGGATCTGATGAACCTCTTCTCCTGCTGCCTCCGCGTCCAGGCAACTTGATCAAACTGAAAATCACTACCTTATATAACGTAGAAATCCAGTAGAAATTTGTATGTGACCACCCATGACTCAAACATATGCCACACAGTCAGTAAGGATGTACGTATACCAGAGGTCTCAACCTCATGCCATGGAGGGCTGAGACCCTGCAGGTTTTCTGTTCAACCAGTCTCCAACAAGCAGATTTTACTGATTATCTACTCCCCCTGATTGTTGATCAGTGAAATCACCTGCTTTAGTGACTGGTTGGATAGAAAACCTGCAGGCACCCTCCATGGCATGAGTTTGAGACCCCTGGTGTATATTGTAAGTGGTATTGTGACGTCAGCCCATTAGGAGCAGAAGATAGCCAACATATTCAACATCTGAATTTATGTCATTAAAAAAACACATAGTTCTCTGAGTCACTCAGCTACTTGTTGCTGCATTTATTTATATTTATTCTTAATTCACATAGTCAAATGGAGTACCTCAAGAACTGACAGGCAGATGAGGATGAGAGTACCGTATTTTGCGCACCATAATAAGGTGCACCGCATTATAAGGCGCATAATCAAAAAATGATCAATTTATGATCTTTATCCATATATAAGGCGCATTAAGCGACGCAAAAGTTAGATAAGTTGAACTCATTCACAATACCGTAACTCTCAACATTGTTCAGTTGTAACACAAAAAATACAAAACAACACGGTACGCTCACTTTTTGGGGTTCTTCTCCCGCAGGTCCATCAGGTTCTTGTTCTTCGGTGTCTTTGTTTGGCTGTTTTGGCGTTGGGTGGGTCCAGATCCCTCTCATCATTGTCCGGGTCGGTCTCCTTGCTGTTGCTTGGCTGTTCGGTGGTTTCGGCGTTGGGCGGGTGCGGATCCCTCTCGTCATTGTCTGGGTCAGTCTCCTTGCTGTTGTTTAGCTGTTCGGTGGTGGTTCCGGCTTTCGTGGTGGCTCGGATGGCGCTTGGGGCGGGAGCCTCTGCGGTCCATTGGCGGGTGGTGGCGTGGTTCGTCCAGCGCTTCCTCCGTGTCTTGGTGAGTGTGTGTTTTCGCCTTTTGTTGTCTGGTGCTCCCACACAGCTCGCGGTTTGGCTTTGTTCGGCCTGTTGGAGTTCTTTGGTTAATCCGCCCGGAGTGGATGTATGCGCCAGGCCGATTCTGCCTCTGCTCGATGAGTATGTCTCTGTGTCGCTTCGTATCACTCCTGTGTGTTCCTATTTCTGGACATGTTAAAGTGTACGTGATACGGCACAGTATGTATCACTCTGCGAGGCTCTGATTACCGTAATGCAACTACAAGTGACGCAGCAAAAGTCGTACTAAAACATTTTGACAGATTTTTGAGCCTTGTGTACCACATACGTTAAAATCAGTTTGAGGTCAGTAAGCACAAACCAGAATAAATCCATACATAAGGCGCTCAACACCATAAGGTGCACTGTCAATTTTTGAGAAAATTAAAGGATTTTATGTGTGCCTTATCATGTGGAAAATACAGTACACTGTATCAAACCTGGATGTCTTATTTAATGACGGAGACAGAATACCATCATTCTGACGGGTATTAAAGGGTATGGCACACAGAACTCAGATTGATTTGTTGTATATTATGCAAAAAAGTAGTTCATTTCTACCTGTGTAGATGATGCGCTGGGAGCATGGCGTTTTGTCACTGTGACAAGATAATGAACCCATAACCCCCCCCCCCTCCACACCAATGTGTTTTAGACTTTGTGCTTTAGACATCCACAACAAGACCCATAGTGTTTTGTACTATTTCAATCACTTTATTGATTTTATCCACCGTAGGATATCTTACTGCTCAACTGGCCTCAGTCCAGTAGAAACCATGCTGTCCAGAGGGTTTCTTGTAAACTTCTCAATCATGTGGAAGGACAAGTAGTTTTTGAGAGGAATAAGCACAATGATAAGATTGTTAAGATTATTGTTTTTGTCAGAGGTTGAAAAAACATGTGAAAGGTAGATGAGGTGTTTGTTGCTCCACTGATGTAACCTGTCATTGGTTTTTTTTTACCCTAACAAATAAAAAAAATTGCTGATGCATCAATCAAATGAGCAACAGCAACAACATTTGTGACCAGCGCCTTCCTCTGAGCATTGTGGCAGATGTTCAATGCCAGGCAGCTGATGGTGAGGCCGCAGGTTTTCATCTGCTCTCTCTACAGCTGAGGACCAGATCCTCGTCCGTTCTCAAACAGGAATACGTTTGCAGTTTGAAATCCCACAAACTGAATGGAGTAGAGCTGAGGTTAAAAATGGGAATGTGTGTTCCTATTTTTGGTGAATATCCCATTAATCGTTTTAGGTTTTTTGAATTGGCCCCAATAGATAGCATTCAAGTTCATGAAACAGGCTCTTTACCCACTGGAATGGACAGCCTGCTTCTTTCAACATGTACCCTGAAGAAGATGTCAAACAATAAAACATCAAACTGTAAGGTGTATACATACAAAGGCATTTCATCATGCTCTTTTACGCTTGTAAATGTAGAGTAGTATCTGCAACTGATCTTTGAATTTGAAGATGCAGTGAATCGTGCCTGTTACTCCCAGCAAATTACATTTATAGATTTTTTTTCAAATATCATTTCACACATAACAGGTTTATAGCATGACAGTGGGTGGTTGCTCTACAGCTGTTAACACTGAACATTTGAAGGTGACAGACTTCACGGTGTCGCCAGTAGCTGTAGAGGCCTGGGTGGTATATGTACAGTCTTAACCACAGACTATATCAGAAATGAACAGCTCCTCTGTGACGTCACTCATGGGTTTCTGAAGAACCATTTGGAAGCTTCAGCAAGGAGCCTCTTGGCACTGCCTCTTTGGCAGCACTGGCTCACTCTGACGAAGAAATGGACTTAGATGTGAAGTGTGAAGGAGCTGAGGTAGAATTAAATGGTGAAGCCTCTGATGGACATATATGCCTGTGCTCTTAATTATACACAAATATCAGGGTCTGGATTATCTAAATCAGCATGGTCAGTGTCACAGACATGTAAATAAATTATAGAGACCAAAACTTTTCCGTACCACGCTGTCAACATGCATATTTCTGCTCTAAAGTTGGCCATTTTAACATGGATACTGACTCACTCTTGGATTCAGTCCCCAGTCCATGCGGACAGTACTAGTTATTAATACATTGCATTTGACTCACAGCTCACCAATGGATCTTGTATATAATGTGACAATAAACATATATCCAGTGGTTGAGAGTTGGCAATTACTTTTTTCACCATCAGAGGTGACCCTTGATTAACAGAACATGTAGCAAATCAGAGTAGGGTTCTGTGAATTCTAGCAACTTTTTAGGATTTAAATTAAAGGTTGGTTTTATTCCAAACTTAGAGTCAAGCACTGAATATATCTTCACTTGATCGTATAATGATAATAAGAAAAAAATGAAGTACAGCATGTTATATATATATATATATGAGTATGAATTAGGGTTCACTCCTTTTTAGTGGATTCAAGGAGCAGCTACCATAGGGCACAGAGAACAGAATAATGAGTTGGTGGCAATCTGTATCTTCATCATTAGATAAAAAAATACTACACACTGAACCTTAACTCCAAATAAGAAATGGTTTAAAGACCATCACTGCATCATGAATGATACGGTGGTGCAGAGTTTAGCACTAGTGCCTCACTATAAGAAGATTGTGGGGTTGAACCCACTGCCAGCTGGCAGAGCCTTTCTGTGCGGAGTCTCCATGTCTGTGTGGGTTTTCCCCAGACACTCCAGCTTCCTCCCACAACCAAAAACATGCACTCGGGGTTAGTTCAACCACTTATTGGGCAACAAACTATATATGGCCACTTCCTCAGGCTTTAAAAATGGCACCACCTGCATCAGTATTTTGGAAAGTGCACTTATTTGTTTTCCTGACAGAATTAACATTTGGAGTTTGAAATGACTCCCGCGGTTTTTCGGGATGTATCTAACACTGTAGATTTGATCCGAACATTGGAGGGAGGAGGGGTACAAAATAATCAACAATATCAGGGAAAATGAACAAAATAATGAAAAAAATGAATTAAAAATAATTAAGAAAATAATTAAGAATATTAGTAGAAATAAACAGGGCACTCAAGAAAATCCAAAAAATGAAGCAAACCATGAAGACAGGGCAAAAAATGTACAAAATAATTGGAAAAATGAGGAAAAACAACCAAAAAAATGAGTCAGGTTGAACAAAAGAAAAGGACATCATAAACAAAATGAACAAAAATGAGCAACAAAATGAAAATGTATATAAAATAATCAAGAAAAATGAACAAAATGAGAACATAAGCAACAAAATGAACTTCAAATGAGAAAAGCAGCTGATTTTAACTTATTTTGTTAATTTTGATGTACAGCTATAACTCAAAATAAACTAAATTTTTGCAGTGCCACTGACCCCCAGATCCGGAATACTACGATCCAGTCCTTATCACTAAATTCTGCATTCATAAGGCTTATGTCTCATTTTTTGTTGAGACTGTGCACAAGTCACCAAATCCTGAACCACTGCAGTTAACAGCATCCAAAGCAGCAGTGCAGGATAAATAGATATTGTGATTATATACAGTGGGGACAATAAGTATTGGGAAATGTAAAAATGTGCAAGTTCACCCATTTAAAAAGATAAGAGAGGT
>JAQQAE010004329.1:0-18926 GCA_029823295.1 Pseudamia nigra | reverse complement strand
TATGAGCTTTCAAGGTGTATTCTGTGTGTCATAACTCAAATTCATGATTTGGCTCAGCGTGCTCAAAATATCTTAAACCTGGGAGTGTTGCATTGGAAGTTGTGTTCAGGGTGTTTTCTGAAAACTGGATCTTGGGTTCTTGTCTTGGGCCTAATTATCTGTCACTATTATTATTTTCCATAATAAATATGGTTTTATAATTAAAATGTAAATGCTCATTCAGAGAAAAGACACTGGTTATATGAAGGAAAGCTATGTTTAATTGCCTCATTCTGGAAAATGTCATGTTGATACATGTATTATCAGTGTGGATGAACAGAGTAAATCTAATTGCACATGGTATTTTTCTATACATCTGCTTGTGTGTTTTTAACTGCTTTGCTCAGAATGTTCATATTTTGGGGCTTTCGGTATCCTTGTTGCTTTTTGAAGGTATTATTAAAGCATCTTAAAAAGCATGTGGTCACAGTTGATCTTTAATGACAAAACTGCCTGAGAGATTTGGCTGTTTATGTGTAGACAAACTAAATAATTTGATTACTATTCACTTTGTCATTTCCACTACACATTATACTATACACCAATCAGCCATAACATTATGATCACTGACAGGTAAAGCTGCAGTAATGTCAGTTATCGTATTCCAAAGTCACCTGTGAGTTGGTAGGATATATGAGGCTGCATGTGAACATTTAGTCCTTGAAGTTTATGTATTTGAAATTTTAAAAAATTGCGCAATGTAAGGATGCAAGCACCCTGGACAAGGACCAAATTGTGATGTGAAGACATCTGGGTCAACACATCTACAAAATTGTGAGTCTTGTTCTATGGTCCTGCAGTGGACAGAACCCCATGAGGAAGAAAGGACAACTGGGTTTCAATCATTATTGAAACATTAATGCCATATAATGTTGTGTAGGTTCTGGCTTTTGATGCCAGAACAGTTCTGACCCAACACATGAGTTCTACCAGACCTCTGAAAGCTGCTGTAATAACTGGTAGTAAATTACACATTAGACATTATAGTGACACATACTTCAAATCCTGTAAGTTGTGAGCTTGGGCCTTCATGAATCTAACCTGTTTTTCAAAGATATTTCACAAATACTCAATTGGACTTAAATCTGGTTGTTCATCCCTTGACCATTTTTGTTGTACTGTCCACTGCAGACCAGAACACCCAATTAAATCTTTTGGTTTGGATACAACAACCCAGTAGTGTACCATCACAGTCTGGTCCTTGTCAAAGCTGCTCAGATCTATACTTAGTTTGAAACATTTGCTGCTTTCAGTGCACCCATTTCAAAGGCTAAATGTTCACTTGGTGCCTAAAATATCCGCTCACTGACAAAACTCATTGGAACAACATAATCAATTATGACCATTTCACTGGTTAGTGGTCATGATGTTATGGCTGACTATACTGTATATTGTATGGTCAAAGGGTGTCCACTATGTATGTTTATTTTGAAGCCATGGTTTGTAATAAGTAAATTAAATGAAATTATTCACGTATTTGTGTTTTGTTGTGTTTTACTGTTGATATGTATTCTACCATGCACAAATGCAGACAGAGGCAACATCAGGCTAGAATTACTCAGGAAACTTTAAGTTAAAAATTGTTCTAAATTATGCTGTAATGCAAGAACTTTTTCACTGAGTAAAAACGATAGGCTATATCTGAGTGGAATTTCATCACTTAAAGTTGAATTGAAAAAAGTACTTTAGTTGGAGTGGAGAGGGAAGATGAATTCCAACAGAAGGTGCAAATGTGAAAAGAAATAACAATAATGCAGATCTTTGACCAATATAATATGAGAAACAGTGTGTCTGAACAGTGTGTGCATTTCATGAGAAAAAGACAATGTTTTTCAGAAACAAATGTGGCAGCCAGTTTGTGCCAGTGGCCTCTCCGACCACTGCCAAACATTCATTCAGGCAGGCACTCATTCACATTCACAACTATGGACAGAGTAGCCAATTCACCTAGTGCCTGGGGGTGGGGGGTGGAGGGGGGAGGGCACCATCCGGTGTTGGGATCAAGCCCAGGACCTTCTGGCTGTGAAGCACAGGTGCTACCCACTGCACCACTGTGTCACCCAATATTACCTGACATTTCAGTCAGACTTGTTTGTGATTTGACATAGCCTGCCATTTCCATCTTTCTATTAAGCAGTGAGAAACAGAAAAACTAAACAATAAAATAACCACAATGTTGTCAAGACCCTGATACTTAATCAGTGATTATGTCCCAGTAAACAAGACAATCAGAGAATGCAGACCCTCACTACCTGAGCCAGTGTGTAGTATTGTCCACTCACAGATTTTAAACTCCAGAGAAGTTTACAGTGATGAACTTCAGATTGTACAAAACTGTACAAAGTGTCGAACCTGATGAATAGACTAAAGAAGGTTGTGTGAGCTGCTGAAATGTGAAAGTTCCCATTTAGTAGTCGAATTCATCATCAGTTTTTGTCTGTCAGATTTTTGGATGTGTTCATTTCACTTAAATTTGCCCTTGATTTATAAATGTTCTTGTCAAATGTGGTCAATACAGTGATCTAAAAGTATGTTAAATTGCAAATGTTTTGAAAATTGTTATATTTTTGGCTCACTTGTGCATTTAGCATCCTACCATTAGTCTTCCATACCTGCTCATTCAGACCAGATGCCTCAACCACCTCAACTGGCTCTTCTGAAGGTCCCTCACCAACTTAGGTACAATACTAGAATCCAGGCACTACATCCTCTCTGAAACCCCTACACACAGAAGGTGTGTTCATAAGGTGGCGTGTGTGTAAAATCAAGTCAGAAAATTAAAGAGATTAATATTTTTGCCATTTTATTGTTTTTTAAAGCACAAAGGATGTTGAAATGGTTAAACAATGAAAGTCATAAGTCTAGTGGATTTCCCCCTGTAGAGCTGCCATTAGTGAATGGTTTGGTTTATTTTACATAAATCAAATAATACGGTGACTCTTGTTCGCTGGCTGGTGTAGTGCGTGTTTTGTCCACCGGGGGCACTGTTTGTCCCTCTCGGTGTCATTGTTTTTGCTCGGTGTTGCTCACCATCGGGCGGAGAGAGCGACGGGTCAGAGGAAAATGGCGGACGGTGTAGATCACATCGATATCTACGCCGACGTAGAGGAGGAATTCAACCAGGTATTAAAACTACATCGCCACACTTAGATTTATAATTTGTACATCATCGCAGTGTGTGGCTCTTATTGTAAGAGGATAGTGAAGTGCTAATCTGGACTCAGAGCATGTTCCGCACAGGCCGCCTATCACCATGCTGCAAACACATTCACCCGAGATGTTTTATCTTTTGTTGTTTCCAAATAGTGATATAATCTCTGATTGATGCAGTACTTTATTTAGCACAGCAGATATTGTGTATCCCTTCGGGCTTATTTGAACAGCAGCGACGTTCATTGTTTCGGCAGTAGTTCGTTAAGTTGCAGGGCTTGGGGCCTCGGCACGGCCGCCTATGGCGGGTTAGCATAGCAAGCAAACAAACGCAGTTTGTTAGCGAGTCAGTTAGTTTCTTGCGTTCTGCAAAAGGTTGTGTTTGGCAAAGTGACACCAGAACATAGAGTGTTGCTTGTCTATGAATTGATGCTGCAATATCGCCTGGGATGGTGTTCGTTGTCAAACGTAGTGTTAATACGTTGCTAGTGGATTTAACAATGATTAGCATATGTTGCGTGGTTGCGATTGTGCTGGCGGTTGATTTTTTTTTTCTTTCTTTTTTTCCAATACACGCCCCTTCTCTGTGTCAAGACTTTAGCTGTACGATGCATTCTGTTTGTCTCATTTACTGATCCTTGTTTGTTCATTTTGAAGTGATTATCTCTGGCTATCAATGAAACACTCGCAGTCGGTGGTTTTGTAACTGTGCGCTCTGCTCTGTATTAATGGAAATGGAGCCTTACCGAGATTTAAGTAAAGGATAAGGGCTCGTCCCTCAAATTACCGAGAGTCCTTTAATGTTTTCATGTGTCCGTTGTTTTTTTTTTCTAACCATAGTAATATAATCAGTATATGTCCATAATAATTTTTTCAATACCCACTTTCATTGCAAACCGACATTGAGTCTTTTTTCTTCAGTTCTTTTCTTTGTTCTGTCTTTGCTCGTTGTCTAACTAAACAGAATGCACATTTATCGTTCTAACCTGTAGGTTAGATAAATGATCACGTTGTAATAAATATGGAGAGCTTTTTCAAGCTCTAATGGTAGTTTTGGTTGCATGTCTTGTCTTGTTGGTAAGGTTTCTGAATGATTTTAGTTTGTTTGACATGGTTAAAAATATAGCGTGTATGTGAAATGCCATGTATCTAAATTTTTTGCCTCACCTCGTGTTTCTTAACAAACTTTGGGAAAATACAGGCTTGTAGACAGCACATAACCCTTCTGAATATCCTGTTAAGCACCGAATCAAATGATGTGTTCATCCAGTGACAATAATAAGGTTGCATTTACTGTGTATTATTCAATATTCTTTTAAAATTTGTGTAAGATTAGGTATAGTGTTTAAATGACCCACTATTGTGTTTTAACAGGAAGCTGACTACCCGGTCCATGAGCAAATCGACCTGTATGATGATGTAATATCCCCATCAGCCAATAATGGTGATGCTCCAGAAGACCGTGACTACCTGGACACACTACCTGCACCAGGTGGCACAGAGGGAGGCAAAAGTGCTCCGCCCAACGTAGTGTACACCTACACAGGCAAAAGGATTGCCCTGTACATTGGAAACCTCACATGGGTATGAATGAGATTTTGATAACTCTACTCCTATGTGTGACTGAAATATTGACTAGCCTGTTTGAATGTAGTTGTTTTATTACATTGTGTAGCTAGAAAGCATTATCACAAAGTGTCATTTTGCAAGCAAAGTAGGACAGGGTGTCACAATGGATTTTGAACCTTCTGTATCAGAATCAAATCAATTCTGGTTGATAAGGACCAGATTCATTTCAGGATTTATTCTGATTCCATTCAATATTGAATCAATTGGGGATATTACAATTTCAAAAACCAGTTTTGCTTACATTCATTGTCTTTTTTTTGTGCAGTGGACGACAGACGAAGACCTGACAGAAGCTATCCGTTCAATAGGCATCTCAGATGTGCTGGAAATCAAGTTCTTTGAAAACAGAGCCAATGGCCAGTCAAAAGGGTGAGCTCTTTGACTCTATCTGTCCATCTTGTCAGAGCATTTATTATGTTAAGGTGGAAGTAAATGTTTTTAGAGTCCTCAGTGGGGATTTGTCTCCCTGAAAAGAACAAAATACAGGCCTCCATAATGTAACTCATTGAATTTGAGTCAACAAATGTGTTTAAGTGTGAAGCTGGTAATGAAAGACAATCATTTTACATTATGGATTATAAGTAACATAATTAAAAGCTTATTAAAATAAAAAAGCTCAATGCACTGACTATGATATTGTGATTGTACCAGGTTTGCTCTGGTGTGCGTGGGCTCTGATGCTTCATCCAGGAAGTTAATGGAGCTGCTGTCAAAGAGGGAGCTGCATGGTCAAAATCCCATTGTCACACCATGTAATAAACAGTCCCTCAGCCAGTTTGAGATGCAGTCACGTAAAAGTAAGTAGTGCACATTTGGCAACTGCAAAAAAATGCAGTGTGTCTAATTAGTAATCCATTAGTTTTAGGTATATTCAGTTGCTTACTTTTTGAATGTTCACACATTAAATGTTATTTTATCCTTTGCACAGGTACCCAGTCAGGCCAGATGTCAGGTGAAGGCAAAGCTGGTCCCCCTGGTTCTGGCCCCCGTGGAGGTTTCCCCATGGGTGGTCGAGGCAGAAGCAGGTTCCCAGGACCGCCAGGTCCTGGAGATCGGTTCCCTGGTCCTGTTGGGCCTGGAGGGCCTCCACCACATTTTCCGGGTTAGTTGCGAACGAAAATCTACACCATTGGAAATGTGTTAATTTTGCTCAAAGATAAAGACATCATTAGGTGGTGAAAAAGGAGAATAAGGAAACATAGGAACCTCTTTAGTTAACATTCAGATTTAAATATTTAATTTAAGGTGTCTAGATCAGAAAGCATTAATAGACTACTATCTTATTTGCAGTAAGAATTTAATTAGAATCTTAGATCAGCTGCTGAAGTGACAGTGGCTGAGTGGCAACTTGAATGCATTTAGAGATTTGTCTGCAGAAGTTGCCAAAATCTGTAGACAGAAGTGAAGTTAGACAATATTGAATGCTGTGTCAGTCTTGCTGTAGGATGTGTTGATGGCACAGTAGGTGTTTGTGTCCTCATTATGGAGATCTAAATGATTGCCTTCACTGTAATCAACCAAAATGTTAAAATAATATTTAATTCAATTCAGTAGTACTGTATTTGCATGCAGTTTTCTATACATATTGTGGTCTCAGCAATGGATTTTATATGCCAAGGAGATGAGAGAGGTTCTGGAAATGAACAGTGCTAATGGTCATTATGTGTAGAGCTTTATAAGTTAGTGGATTAATGCTAAGGCCTACTGAAAAGACACCTTCCTTTCTTGACTATTATGTTTGTAAGGCATTTTGACAACTGATAAAATTTTAGGACATAAATGTCTTATTTATCTAATGTGAGATTGAGTTTTTCTTCCTGTCGTGTAGTGCTCACTCCTGCATGGAACTACGGCTAGTTTGGGCTTTTAGGCCTCTCCTCGTAGTGTCGCCTTGG
This sequence comes from Pseudamia nigra, assembly GCA_029823295.1. Taxonomy (NCBI): domain Eukaryota; kingdom Metazoa; phylum Chordata; class Actinopteri; order Kurtiformes; family Apogonidae; genus Pseudamia; species Pseudamia nigra. The sequence goes on along the minus strand of JAQQAE010004329.1, from coordinate 12,213 downwards.
TGCATGTCTGTCTCTTTTTTGGGCCCTCCTTGTGTTCATTGGACCAAATAACCCTCCACTGGCTGCTTATTTCTGATCTCTGATGCTTTCCAATACCTTGCCACAATTTGCTCAAAGCTGCTGTTTCAGCTATTATCAACATTAGACTACTCTTAAATGTTGTATTGGCAGCCTTTGAGTAGTACACAGTAGGAGAGAATGGAGTCTCCAGCTTGTCTCTTTACTGTTTTTGCATATCTTTTTCCCTCTTCCACCTTTGTTTTTTTTAACATCTTTCGCTTAGTGGCTGGTTCCCTGTAATACCGGACAAAAAGTCTTCATGAGGCTAGCAACAAGTGTGTGAAAGGGGAAAAAAATGTCATTGGTTTGCTTTCTCCCCCATTAGGCTCGGGGATGAGACCAGATCTGATTAGGCACCAAGATGGCCCTGTGATGGATATGAGTTTCAATCCGTTAACGCCAGGGGGCAGGAACAGGAGTTGGCGTGGCAGAGGTGAAATGCCTCAATTGATCTGGTTAATTTATTCGATCTCATTTTTAATCCTAACACTCATGTCTGTAGGGTTTGTGTTATTAAACGTCTCTGTCTGACAGATCCTTAAACAGCTGAATATGTCATTAAGCAGCCAAGTAGTCCATGAAACATATCAGCTTATCCTGTGTAACTCTTTAACTCTTGCAGTATTGCCATTTTATTAAGTGCGGTAAAACAGTAATGTACAATGGACGCCATCACCAAAAACAAACTCAACCTGAGACAGACTCTTACTTTAATTTGAAGTGTCATATTGTTTTTTTTTTTTCTGTTATGCCATCTGTTCACCCCTGTGTCTACAGCTTACTCCTTGTGTCCCTGTCATTCTTGCTTTGAAATGCCTTGACCACCTAAGAGTTTCTCCATATGAAGGAACATGACAACCTGTTAAAATGTGAGATCAACTTTATTGGTCTGCAACACCCACGATCCTTGTATGCCTATATGGGAGTAAACTGTTACTGTAGGGATATGTCAACAAAAAGCCTTGGAGGTAAACATACTTAATTCTTGTCCTTCTGTTCCCTCCTATCCTTTCTCTTTCAGGTGGGATGCAGGGTCCCCCCCGCCCCCCTCCAGGCCCACCTGGCCCTCCTGGCCCACCAGGTCCTCCACCCCCTGGCCAGGGCCTTCCCCCTCCTCTTGCTGGTCCTCCTAATCGTGGTGATAGGCCTCCTCCCCCTGTTCTCTTTCCTGGGCAGTTTGGTCAGCCGCCAATGGGGCCGCTCCCCCCTGGTCCCCCTCCTCCAGGTTATGGTCCTCCCCCTGGTCCCCCACCCCCTCAACAGGGTCCACCACCTCCTGGACCCTTTCCTCCCCGCCCTCCTGGCCCCATTGGTCCACCTATGGCTTTGGCTCCACCTCCTCACATGCCCGGTCCCCCACCTGGTGGTCCGCCACCAGCCCCACATGTCAACCCTGCCTTTTTTCCACCACCTGGCAACAACAGCATGCCTCCAAATGACAGCAGAGGCCCTCCTGGACCAAATGACCCATATGGACGGCCGCCACCCTATGACAGAGGGGATTATGGACCTGGAGGCCGGTAAGGATGGAACAAACAAACAGCTGTTAGTCTTATTGTGAGACAGACCAATTGCAGTCATGCCTACCTTAGATGTATGCGCTAATCTTATTTGTTGTTTGTGTGTGTACAGGGACATGGAGGCATCACGGACCCCGCTGAGTGAGGCAGAGTTTGAGGAGATTATGAACAGAAACAGAGCCATCTCCTCCAGTGCCATATCAAGAGCAGTGTCTGATGCCAGTGCAGGTTAAACAATCATGGACGATTGAATATTTAACACGCAGCTGCATGAAAACGAGTCCCTTCAGAATTTAAATCTAATGCTGTCTACTCTCTTTGTGTTTAGCTGACTATGGCAGCGCTATAGAGACCTTGGTGACAGCCATTAGTCTCATTAAACAGTCTAAAGTGTCAGCAGACGATCGCTGTAAGGTCCTCATCAGTTCGCTGCAGGACTGTCTCCATGGTATCGAATCAAAAAGCTACGGCTCTGCATCCAGGTAAGACTTGACTTCTAACAGTGGCTTGTGAACTGGTGACAGAAAAGGACAGCAGCTCATCACATTCCCTCAAGAATCTATGGTGTGATATGTCAGAGTTACGGGTATTTATTTGTCACAAAGTTTTTGCACACTACGGCCTTTAAATCTTGGTCACAGTAAAAAGATATATGTTAAAGCTGGATGACTACATTACACATTGCACTTAGAGAGATCCATTCTTTTGAGGTAGGTCACAGTCAGTGGGACTGAAAATACTGTGAACGGTGTTACTTGTGACGCCCAACAACTCTTCTTTTGTCTCTGCCAGGCGAGAGCGTTCCAGGGAGCGTGACCACAGTCGGTCAAGGGAAAAGAGCAGGCGTCACAAGTCTCGTAGCCGTGACCGGCATGAGGACTATTACCGAGAACGCAGCCGAGAGCGGGACCGCCATCGTGAGAGGGACCGGGACAGAGACCGGGAGAGGGAGAGAGAGAGGGAGTATCGACATCGCTAGAAGAGAAAGGTGGGTAAGAGTTGAAAATTAATTCATGTTAAAAAGCTCTCTTCTGTTCTTGCTTTTATGTGGCCTGGACTAAGCCCAACTATTTCAGGCTGATCTACAGAAAATGGAGGAAAAATCCTGTTACGAGTTTTTAAAAGGCCTCTTTGATTGCTTACCTCTGTCTTCTAGATTGAATCAAACTGTACTACTGTACAGTTTAGAAATAATATTGACTTAAATGTTCCATATGTTTTGGAGAAGAGGTAAGCAAGAAAACAGGGAAAACTCTTGTTTGGTTGCAGGTAGGTGTAAGGTAAGTCTGATCTTTCAGTATTATGGTCTTCCATAATACTGTAAATCAGTTTGTGTTACCGTGTGTACTGTCTCAGAAATTGTGTGTAATAGACACTTCATGTAATGACAATGCTTTGCAAAGCGTGGTTTGTAAGAGATGTATCAGTGTTGTATTTATCATGTATATCATATAATTGCACTCCCTGAGTTATGGAAAAACAAAATGGGTTTGAAAAAAATAGATAATGTAAATTAACCTATTTTGGTCCATAGGCCAGTGATGCTGGTAAATTACAAAAAAAAAATCAATAGTTCTCAAATTTCTTTATTCAAATTGATTTCCCAATACAACAAGTTAGACATGCAAATCAGCACAAACTGTACCAATGTAATGCTAGGTTTGTGCTGTATGGTCACAAGGTAATCTATGTAAATGTATTTTTGCAAAGGTAAGTGTCTAATTGGGTTATGGAGATGGAAATAACCAGAAATGTGTCATTTATCAGCAGCTATGACAAATGGACCAAATGTTGAGTATATTTGTGGTTTGTATATGAGTGTATGGATTATTGAAGTTAAATGTGACTGAGTTTGTCAGTGTTGTGTTTAAAAATAGTTACTTGACAGGGTTGTCAGTTTTGTACAATGGTATTCCTTCATGTATTACAGCCGTGTTGTAGCATTTTATTACACTGCAGGGTGCTTTTGTTCAAATTGGATTGTATTTAACACAAATAACAGTGTTTAGGTTGTTTGTAGTACAGCAAAGTTTAATTATGTCCCCTTCATAGTGATGCTGTTTACCTATGACCTTTTCAATATTCAAAAATGTATATAATTTACATTTGATGTTGGCTAATATTCACTATCAGTATGATGACTTTTAAATTCAGAAGATACTGACACTAAGATTGTCCTGCATTTCCATGTCAATGTTTGCTGAAGCTGTACATTTTTCATATTCAATGTTTAATAGCATGGTGTTGCCCACTGTGCTCAAGACAACCTCGGTTTAAGTCACTGAGGTGGAGTAGAATGATTCAGATGAATGGCATTTGAAAAGCTAACATGCATGTTAGATATGTCCAAATGCTGTTAAATGGATTATTGCTTGATCAAACAGTACACAACTTAATTGATCAGTGTTAATGAAGAAATTACACTTGTATTTTTTCAGAATTGCATCACATTAAGGATTAATGAATCATTTATTATGTTGTGTTACTATTGTATTGTTGGTGAAAGTAAATGTTATGAAAAAAATGGAATAATGACTGAAGGCACCAATCATACTATTTCCCATGGTTTTGTGATTGTTACCAGGCCACCATTTCATTTTCAAGTTGAGGTGTCCAAACATAATGGGGTGGGCAGGGGTGTTAAACTGTTCAACATTATGACAGTGCCATGTATTTTTTGGATGTGCTAATATGCTCCGTTGTGGATGAGTTGTGTATTTAGAAGGAAATTACTTGACACAAGGGAATTTTAAATTGTCTCTGAATTGGTTTTAGGGAATGCCTTGTTGGTTTGCTGGTGATTGTCATGGATCCATGAATTCTTGCTTTTAGAGTTTCATAAATCATGTTTAAGATGTTAGTCCTCCATTGCACCACTTGAGGATTGAAATGCTAAATTATGTAGTCTTTGCGAATGCTGTTGACACATTGGATTTAAACATTCTTGTCATTCTGATGTCCTGTTTCCACATCCCTAATGTGTAATGCAGATCGCATAAACCAGTCCGCTTAGAACAGACTCACTTTAACTCATGTTAAAACTTCAGTATGTCTGTGCAATTCTGTATCAAACAAATGACATTTCTAATTTTTTAAAAAGGTTTAGTTTGGAGAGCACTAGTTGGGTTCTCTGCATGTAAAATATTGTTTGCACGCTTTTATAAGTGTTACCTTTGTGTTTGCACACAGCTTCATACAGAGTAGTTTCAGCTGATGCAGCTGTCCTTATGGAGTTGCTGAGTTCTGAACACCTCCAAAACAAAATAAATGTCACTTAGCTGTTGTAACATGTGAAGTGCTTAGTGTGGAACTCTGCTCACCTGTAGCTGATCGTGTTACAGTGGTCTGGCCGTTTATTGTTGGTTTTCAGTATTTCAGTACTTGGAACTTTCTGAAGTTAGACTTTTGTGTCCGCCAGGAGCCTCTTTTGTAAGACTTATTAATAGGGGATATGAAATAGATAATATAATTCTTGTACAGGATTTGTATATGTCAAAAAAATCATTTACAATGTCAAAATTTAGGTATTGCTTCAGAACAATTTTACATGTTCTTTAAGAATACAGAAAAATAAACTGCATTGTGTTTTACAAGAGACCCCAGTGGGCACAACCCAGCAGCTTTCCACAAAATGTAGATGTACTGTACATAGATTTCCAATGTATGAAAGAATGACAGGAAAAAACAATACAAAGTGGGTCATTAGGACAATTTTGTCTGTTATTAAATGTTTCCATGTCCAGAACCCATCTTTGCATTCAGTCTGTCTTGGAGCTTTGATAAGGGAAACAGCTCAGACTTGAGAGCTTAACATTGCACATGGTTTAGCCAGTGTTTTGCCTACAGCTGATTTGTTCCGTCATACAGTATATCCGCAGGGAGTGCAAAGTGTTTGTACTAGGCAGAAATGACTTATGATAAGATACTTCTCCCGTCTGTTTGTAGGTGTATGTATGCTGAGGTTTGCAAATTTCATTCTTTTCAAAAGCACTATTTGCTCATGTCAAACCAGGGTCAAATTGGGTTTCAGTTCAATGAACCAGATTTTTTTTTTCTTGATTTAAGTAACTGTTTAGAAACTAAAATTGTTATTTTTAAAAGTTTTTTTTTCCTCAGTTATTTTTGGCTTGTTTGGAGCAGTTCACATCAATAAAGTTTAATCCCCTGAGCATTATTAAACAGTTACACACTTCAGCCAGTCTTTTTAAAGATGAGAGTGAAACCATCAGAAAATGTCAAATCTGCTGTCAGATCTGATGGTGTTTGGTCAAATAGAAGTCTTAAATAGTATGACTGTTTGTGTTAAACATGTAGGAGTGTAAAATGGATGGTTTGATCCTGGTTTGACTGTCCTGTATCATTATTTTGATGTTGTTCTGTCTGACACTGCTGCATAATGTAATGTTTAAAACTGTTATAATTTGAACTGTTGTAATGAAGAAAAATCAACTTCATTCACGTAATCAGTTGCCAAATAACTATTTTGTACCTAGCTGTGTCCCAACAGTTGTCTTCACAGCAAAAATGGTTTCAGTTTTCATTTGCATCATCAAACCATGTAGTCTTTTGTTCTCATTTGAAATGGTGCCTTTGAGACTTTGAGTAGATGATCATTTGTGGTGTCATCAGAAGCAAATGAAGTGTAGTGACTTTCATTATAAAGTAGAAGCAACTTTCTGTATCTGAACCATTTGACCGTTAAATAGCAAATTGGACACTAAATTTTACCACGTTAGAACAGTCATTGGCATTGTGTATTTGAATTGACCACTAATGCTGCTTATTGGCATTGTCCTTCAGGTCACGTGTAGCTCACATGCTGCACTTTTTTCACATCCATAAGAAGCTGAATATGTTGTAGTAATTCAGTAGTAGCAGTCTTGAGACCAATGAACATCATCCTAAATCACATTCATATATACTGAGTTTGCAGCTGCACATGTAGACAGTACCACCTGCTGGGCAGGTTGCATGCTTTTTGCTGTAGTTTTACATTTTGGTCTAGAGTCATCACTGTCCTGTGATTTTTACTCCAATATAACTACAGTTAATGATTGGTTATGTTGTATCCCATTTCTGTTTCAAATCGGGGTATTTCTCATTTTTGCAGACATCAAGACAGTAAAAATGGCAGAGGGGGGTTAAAAAAAAAGCGATGTGTGTAGTTCCCTCTGTGTACAGGCAGGAAATGATTGAATGTGAAATCAGTTACAAAATAACATTAAAAAGCCTGTCTTATAGACCTTCAAGGGGTCATTTAAGTTATTGGGTGTTGGTGATTTTACTGTAGTTAAAGGCCAAATATTCATAAAAGCTTGCACAATGAAATGTTCTCAAAGTTAGCTTTTGTTAGATTTAAACATCAGTCACCACATCAACACATTTAGCCTAACCTGTACACTGCAGCAAAAATTAATGTTGTTTACTCTTGAGAATGTAAGCATAAGTTCACATTAAAGATTTTGCAGGTTCATATTTAGGTTTCAGTCACTGTTGAAAATTGAGACAATCAGTGAAATGTTTGTGTGTTCACTTTCATATCCTGTTCAAGTTTGCATGATGTCTCAGTCTACTAGGGTTGGGGACAATACACAGTCTACTCAGTAGGTAAAGTGAACAGCTTCAAGAGTGTTCTGTTCTTTATGGGCCTGATTTTAGAGACTTTCCCAGATATGACCATTTGTCGCTGCGTCTCAAACACTTGGACAACCTCCCACCTTGTGACTCAGTGGGAAAATGAATTGTTCCCAGCCCTGGTTTGCACTGTGTATGTGTAGTGTAGAGGTCTGATGGTGAGGGGGTAAAGTGTTGACTATTGGGCTGCCTCGAAACCAAACTCCACCCTTCATTTTGACACCTTTCAGCTAACGAGGATCTAGGATGGATGGAAGGAAAAGGTCGATGGACTTCACTGGCCTCCACGTCCCCACCCTGCATGACCAGACAGGATCAGCGCCTCTTCCTTCATCTCTCCTCCTCCACCCATTCTTCTGTTTCTTCATCTTGTCTGCCTGACTAAAGAGCAGAGGATGGAAGACTCCAACCTGTGTAAGGCTATGTTATCTAAACACCTATACTCATGGTATCTAAAGATGAAAGAAAAAAACTTTCCAGACAACTCTTTTATTTTTATGATGTTTTATTTGACATGAAGATGAGTAAGTGTGAGGCTTTTTTGCAATGACAGAATAAAATCAGCCTACATCGCTTCCAAATAGATGCCACAAACATCACATCGCTTTTTTTTTTTTTTTTTTTACACCCTTGGCTCACTGTACTGTGTACATTCAGTTTATAGGTTAGTTTTTATAGGGTACATGTTTGATGTTTTTTCCCATCCCTCTCATATCTTCATGGTTAGTATGTTTGTAAATGTCTGCTTTTGATTAAAAACTAGATGGTGTTGTAATAAAAAATGTTTACTGAGGTACACTTTGCATTTGGTGAATTCCTCTACATGTTTTTCATTTATATTAAATGTGAATTTTGGATTACAAGTGTTTTTCATATTGAATTTGTCTACTTTCAGATGATTCTTTTAGCTGTATTGGCCGGTGGCTTTGTTTTGCAAAGCACAAATGTGTTACTTTTCTCTGATGGAGAAAGTAAAAAAACGTGAGCACAGTGTAATACTTTGCGGTGTGCACTGACAGCTGTTCGGACATTTTCAGATGGAGCACAGCAACCCAAAATATTAGTGTTTTGATGTGTGCAAACTGCACTAAAGTGATATCACAGAGAACATTGTAATATCAAACTGTTTTGACGCATGTGTTCATGTGAAATAATTTGGACCTAATTGTTTTTTAACCAGCCCTTTAAGTTTAACAGATCAGTGAAACAATTGTTACAATTTGTTTTGTTACGTATTATGTGTTATGTTTGCTGTTTTCTGAAAATTTTAGGCACATTTGTCAAATCAGTGTTTTTTGAACCCAGCGTGAATATTCATAACTAATTGTTACATATTGAACATCCACACTTAAATTGTTATGTGCCACGATGCACCTTTTTTAATTCCAATTTATTTCCATGTTTTGGTACTCGACATTGCTTGTTGATTTTAGTAATTGATAGGAAGAATTGCATTTGTATTCATCTTGGACATATTGTCCTATGACAACTGGAATGGACACAGTTGTCGGTCAGTACAAAAGCGTTGACAAACTTAAGATACTAAAAATATTTCTAAGAGTCAACATTGCATTTGATGTGCTGAGGTTAACAAGGCATCACTGTTAAATGCACAACACATTTGCATAAAATACTCTGTTGACATCTAATTCTCTTTTCAGGTTGGGCATAAATATGTTTTTTGGCACTCATGTCAGTTCAGGCCTTATTCTCTTGGTTAAGATAATTGCATGCAAAATTTACATACCCCCTGCTGTCTATGTACTGTCTCCTTAAAACTAGCACCAACATCCACCTGTTCAAACCCCCATTAACACTGTGTTCCTCTTCTATTAGTACACCCTGAAGGTTTTAAATGGAAAATGTTGACTGTTGTCTCTGCAGCATCTCTGTACATTCTGACAACATAAACCGTTCTTAAGTGCAGTGTGAAAGGATGAAACGCATTGCACAGATGTTTTTAAAGATATGATTTTTGCCAGGCTTTTGATTTCTTTCTTATGATTTAAATGTTTAGAAATCCTGCATAGATAGCATACTAGGTCCTGATGTAAATCTTGTACATTTCTGGATGAATCTTTGTAGCGTTCATGTGGGCAGCCTTGACAAACTGACTGTACTTGCAGTTTTATGCTGATTTCTCTTCACAGAACTTAAGGTAAGTGCTTTCAGGTTTACAGTCATTGCAGCTGAAGAGAAGAAACTGTCCAGTGGCTGTTGCTGCAGCAAGTCAGACCAGCAGAATATAACCTCTTAACAAGTTCATTGTGTATTATAGTTTTCTAAAATTAAATTTTTAGGTATGGTTTGAAAATGTTAGACTTCACAGGTTATCATTTACAGGTGATGCTTTTCAAGACCAAAATGTAAGTACTTACAGATATGCATTGTTTTCCAATGAAGGCACAAATTTGATTTAAGAAATCAATTGCTCTTATATGAGTTATAGTTTCAGATTTGCTAGTCGTCTGTGGCCTATGCATTAATAAACCATCTGATGGTCATTTCAGAAATAAATATTTTTAATTGACTTTGTCTTTTGTGCTTAATGATTTGTGTTCATGTTCCATCTACGGATTTTTGGGATGCTTTCTAAATTTATGGAGTTAAATTGCGGGTCATTTAAATATCTTGCCAGGTCTTAAGAGCATCGGTGAGAGTCATGCATGACAACAGCAGACTTGCACGTCACAGTGCTTCAGTAAATGTTTCACATCATTAGGTTTTGTGCTACCTTACAGTAAACTGGTGGATTGTAAAATATTTAAGATGTGGATGGGCAAAATTTATCAATCCATAACATTTTATTTTGCCGAAATACTCAATTTCCTGGGTCTCGCCGGTTTATTAAATCGTGTTATTTTATGCCTGAATTATTTCAGGTTTTTACATCACTGTGAATTTAAGATTGTACTGTGTATGCATTGGGCTGTTTTATGTTTTCAGTGACACCCGAATAGCTGAAAGCAGCGCTACAGGTTAACATTACGTTGACGGGTATGGTAGAAATTTAAATGGACAATGTAAACGAAACTACAGTACACACAGTCGAATGAAAAAGGTTGGGCATTATTCATATTTCAATAGGTGTTTAGATCAACAGGTTCATTTTGAAATATCAAATAACTGATGGACACGGGAATATTTCAGCAGTGAAATGAGGTTCATTAAATGAAAATGTGCAATATGCATCAAAACAAAATTGGGTGCATAAATTTCGGCAGCTTTGTCATTTTGTTGATTTGAAAACCTGTACTCATTAACTGGAACATAAAATTGATTTGGTGAGCTTGTTAAACCTTTAACTTGATAGACAGGTGCATCCAATCATAAGAAAAGGTATTTAACGTAGCCGACTTCAAGTTCTCTTTGACTCTCCTCTGAAGAGTGGCGACATGGGGGCATCAAAATAACTCTGAAATGATCTGAAAACAAATATTGTTCAACATTATGTGTTAGGGGAACGCTACAAAAATCTATCACTGAGATTTTAGCTGTCAATGTCCACTGTGAGGAACATGGTGAGGAGATGGAAGACCAAGTGATGGGTCGGTTGCGAACGAAACGGCTCTTAGAACCGGCTCTTTGAAGTGAACGACTGGAGCCTGTTTTCGCTCTCTCTCGCTCCCTCTAAACCGCACGAGATTGGTCAATGTGTGTTTGCGCTGAGCAGAGGGGGGAGGGGCCGTGGTTACATTCGCAGCGGCAGTAAGACAAGAACAGAGAAGGGCTGGGGTTAAAGAAGAGACAACATCGACACATTAGAGAGGTATAGTAAAGAATACGAGTGACACCAGGAGAAGAAGCAAAATCTGCAACCATTTCAATTTTATTGGCAATACAAAGGCAGGGTGTAGAGTCTGCAAGAAAAGAATATCATATAGATCCGGCTCCACGAACAACCTGCACAGGCACCTGAGAAGTTACTGTCCACCCATCAGTGCAATGGGAAGATAAAACAGTCAGTCCAGTGTGATGTTAATGAAGGTACCAGTGTGTCAACGGCAACTGCTTTATCTACAGCATAATGCAATACATAAACCACCACAACAATGAGGCACTTGGTATTTCTGAATGCCAATCTTTAATTAAAGATCTGGGTGTTCATTTTTTTTCTTTTTGTTTTGCATATTTAAATCTATATTTTATTGTGTTGTGGTTTGCAGTGTTTTGTGTTGTTTCACTTTAAATTTGTTTGAAACAAAAAAGCTGAAAATTTAAATAGTGAAAAGTTGAATTGTAAATAGTTGGTTTTTGTATTTTATAATTTATTTTTTACATTTTATGTGATAAATAAAAGCATATTTATACAATAAACATATAACTAAAAAGTATTTTTTACATTAGTAGTTCATTTTGTGCATAATTTTATATTGTGGTCGATAATAAATTAATCAAAGCAACAAAACAACCTGAAGAGCCGCTTGGGAGCTGAAAGAGTCTGTTCTCTAAAAAGAGCCGGAATTCCCATCACTAACAGGTACAGATCTTGTTAAGGCCAGAAGTGGCAGATTAAGAATAATATCAGAGGCCTACAACGTCATCTTGCTGCAGACAATGTCACTGTGCTGTTCAACAATTCAGCAGACTTTGCACAAGGAAAAGCTGTATCAATCAATCAATCAAACTTTATTTATATGGCAGAGTGATGTGGAAGAAGCCTTTTCTGCACATACGCCAGTCACTTGAAGTATGCAAAAGCACATTTACACAAGCCAGTGTCTTTTTGGGAATAGGTTGCTGTGGACTGATGAAACAAAAATTGAGTTATATGGTCAGAACAAGGGGTGATATGCATGGCAGAGAAAGAACAGCAGCATTCCAAGAAAAACACTTGCTACCCACAGTAAAATTTAGCAGAGGTTCCATCATGCTATGGGGCTGTGTGGCCAGTGCCGGTACTGGGAATCTTGTTGAAGTCTAGGGTCACATGGATTCCACTCAATATCAGCAGATTCTTGAGAATAATGTTCAAGAATCAGTTACAAAGTTGAAGTTA
>JAQQAE010004328.1:0-18929 GCA_029823295.1 Pseudamia nigra | reverse complement strand
CAGTGAGAATCTACAATGTAAATAGTCATGAAAATAAAGGAAATGCATTGAATGAGAAGGTGTGTCCAAACTTTTGGGCTGTACTGTATCTACTTTCAGAGGCTTTTGGAAACGAACAAGGCGGTAAAACGCGACTGCTGAACATCTTGATCCAGTTGAGAAAGTGTGTTAACCACCCGTACCTGTTTGATGGTGAGATATATAAACAGGATAAATAGGGCAAGTGCACGTCTTAGTTATTGCACACAATGAAAATAAATGCCTCTGAAATGCCCTCCGTTAGGAGTGGAGCCAGAGCCCTTTGAGATGGGGGAACATCTTGTCGACGCCAGTGGGAAACTTTGCCTTCTGGACAATCTGTTGACCTACCTGCACAATGGGTTAGTCAGTCCACTGGTCACATGACTGCACCCACTGACAGTTTATTGAACTCCTGATTACATAAAGTTGCTTATTACTGTTAAATCAATATTTACATTTTCCACATCTTGTCACGTGCCGGTCTTTTCCTGTATTTGACCTAAGGGGCCATCGAGTCCTGCTATTCTCACAGATGACAAGGGTCTTGGACATTCTTCAGGATTATATGGAATACAGAGGTAAATAAATGATGGGAACATGAGTGTTTCTGTGACTTAGTATGATGAAAATGACTCATACTTCTAACTGGCAGAGTGCAGAATAATTATATTTATCCTTGTAGGCAATTTCCATTGTGACTGCCTGCACACAGTCAACTGAATGTACATATTTTTAATCGCAGGGGCCATATTCGCATCCCTTCCGTTTATATATGTATTCAGTTATTTTTCTCCTGTCATGGTTCTAGTTACAGTGACCAAACAGATATTGAGATGCATGTATTTAGGCTCTTACATCTTCCGTGTGATATTTTGTTGTCTGTGTCCAACTTTGATTTACACTTCACACCTTACACAAATGGCTGTAAAGAAATATTAATTTTTGCCAGTAGGCATATTCATAGCATTGTATCAAAGCTTAAAAAGTATCATTAAGTGCTGCATGCATGTATCAAAACATTACAGTTTGGGTACATTTCTTTAAAACATCACCTCTTCAGTAGGTCATTTTACAAAGTTGGTAAACGTTGAGCTGGGTACACTTTATGATGGACCCCAACAGCTTGTCAGTCAGTACAAGATCACAATTTAGTGGACAAATGCTACTTACATATTTGGGCAAATAGAAACTCTTCAATTTCCAGATTTATGTGTTATTACTAAGTGGGCAGAAAACATTAATAATACCTGAGTCCAACCAGTTGAATATCAGTTTTTGAAAATGTATATGCAATAGCCAGTGACATCCTGGTTGCTCATAATTTAGTGCTTTCAGTTTCCTTTCACATGTGAGCAATTGGGTGAGGCCTCTGCTTCTGTTGCCTATTTTAATTTAAAAGCTCATCCACAACTTGCTTCAGCTCTTTTTGTTTTTGTAGTTATATAACCATTGTTTCCTGTATAGTCTGCAGTTTTGAGCTTTGTTTTTATCTCAGGACTCACACAGTTAATAATCGTGCACCCTTTTTTCATCTGTCTTTAATTACCAGACACGAATAAGGTCTCAAATGAGCTTTTCTTTTCAGGTTACAGCTATGAACGATTGGATGGATCTGTCCGAGGCGAAGAAAGAAATTTAGCTGTGAAAAACTTCAGCACCCAAGATATCTTTGTTTTCCTGCTCAGCACCAAAGCAGGTGATTTAAATCTACAAGAGCTTAAAGTAGATTTTTTTCACATTCACTGATGTTTATGCTTAGTTCTAATTTATCACAGTAATGGAAACTTTTATATGATACAGAAGATGCAGAGTAAATTAAAGGACACTGACCAGATATTGACTGAACATTTCGAACTTCTGATTTAAATAATGCTGATTTAAATCAATGGTAAAATCTTCTCATCGGTAACTCTGTGGCTTGCTGCTAGATAAAAGAATTGAGCTACCACTGGCAGAGTTGCACTTGCAGCTTTCCTGTGAGTCTTGCTTTGCAGCTGAATTTACAGAAAGGTGAGGGAGGAAAGGTGACTGATCGCTCGCAGATAAGAGCTGTGGTCAATCACGGATGTAAATAAGACTGATTCCACGAAAGAAGCTACAGACTGTATTTCCTGTCACTGTGTCTACTTCTACTTCTTTTCAATTAGAATCGTATAATTCCTTTAAGTTTGCTTGTAGTTTGAGCTGTTTTCAGACTTCGGAATATCTTTTCAGGGGGAGTGGGTATGAACCTCACAGCTGCTGACACTGTCATTTTTATGGATAGTGACTTTAACCCACAAAATGACCTGCAGGCTGCTGCACGATGCCATCGGATTGGTCAGAACAGGTGACGGTCATTAAAAGTTTGCCCGTTCTTGCTTTGTTTAGCTTTCGGACTGACTATTTTTATGGACTGTGCCTTTTCTCAGGCCTGTGAAAGTGATCCGTCTTCTCGCACGAGACACTGTGGAGGAGATCATGTACTCTCGTGCTTTATCAAAGCTGCATCTCACTAATACAGTTATTGAAGAAGGCCGATTCTCTTTACTGGATCAGGCTCAATCGGCTGCTGCAGGACTGCAGGTGTGATCACCCTGAAATCTCTTACTTACCAGCGTCCTGTAAATCCTGCAGTTTACAGCTCCTGTATCTCACTTACTTATTTTTTTGCACCAGTTGAGCTGTCGCTAACTTCCTGCCCCCACCCTAACAGCTCAGCGAGATTTTGAAGTTTGGAGTAGATAAGCTTCTGTCATCAGATGAGAGCTCTGTACAGGATGTGAAACTGGAGAATATTCTCGGCACATCACGAGATGGTCAATGGGTGGAAGATGAAGACTGTGCTATCTTTAAAGGAGATGAAGAGGATGACGAGACGAGCTCTGAATCTGATGGGCAGAGTATGTCTTCTGTTTTAACTTTAACGTTAAAAAAGGTTCTAATTTAACAAACACGCAATATGAAAATACATCATAAATGTAATCTATGAGCTCAAAATATTGTCAGATCTGCTCCATCTGATCCATTTTGCGCCATCTTGTCCTTTAGACCACATGTACTACTTTGAGGGGAAAGACTACAGTAAGGACCCGAGCTCTGAAGACCAGAAGAGCTTTGAGTTCCTGCTGGAGCAGCAACTCACAGAGGTGCAAAAAACAGCAGCAGAAGGACGAGCTCTGAGGCACAAAGCTGCTGTAAGATTCTGCCTCTTTCACTTCTAACTAGTGGCAGCATGTTGTAAATAGTTTCTCATTAGTCACACTTCAGTGCAGTTGGCAAAAGCTGCTGTTCCATCCAATTGATCCTTTGTATCAATAATTATCTGTAGATTTTCTCTTCAGATGTTTGTGCATGAAAGTAAACCCAGTGGCCTTTTTAGGTACGTGGTGTAAAAATGGGTCATTCTCACACCTGTTTGGCTTCCTATGTGCTGACAAAAGCAGATGATTATCACCTGCTGCCTATTAGTTTAGTTCTAATCTGGTAAACATTTCTGATTGATTTGTCATGACTGAACCGAAGTTTAACAAAAAGTGAAAGAGAAAGATGAAATTGAATCAAACAGTTCTGGATGTTTCAGTTCCTATTTTTGTGAATAGTTGGGACATTAGTATTCCAGCTGTGTAAAACATCTACTGGACATACTGTATATTTTTGTATGAGTTGACGCAAAATGCAGATTCTTCTGACTGCAGCAGTGTGTGTGGTCCTTACACACTGAAATTGGTCATTAAATATCCGTATTTTTAAACTACAACTGAAAAAGAAATAACTCTTGGAGAAATTTCTTGGTTCTGTGAGGTTCAGTTGTTATTCGTTGCCTCACTTAACATCTGGATTAAACTGGCACGAGTGATATAAATAACTGAGATGTAAAAGAACTTAATGACAGGAAAATTATATAAGCCAAAAAAGTAACTGAGTAACTTATCTGTCTGGCTAAAGATGCTAACCAGATTGCACAATCTGCTTTTCACTGTGCTGTGCTGAAGACAACATAATCCCAAACTCCAAAGCTTGTCTTCTTGTTTTGTGGTGATGTACTACTTTGTACATACACTTCTGTTTCTCAAACACACTAAATATGTAAAGGGCAGTGTAGACAATATCTGCAGCTATCTATTAACAGATCATATGCATTAAATTCCCATAAACCATCCCTGAATGTGTAGTCTAATCTCTTCCATAATAGATAATGAAACATACACTGCCTGCCAAAAGCCACCTACCAACATTTCCCTGGGCTGCCTTCAGCATTGATTACAGTATGCATTCATTGTGGCATAGCTTCAACAAGCATTTATTTCCATTCAGTAATTCCATTCCATGTATCCTGGCACTGTCATCTTGGAATAGGCCTGTCATCAGGAAAGACCAAAGCCACTGATGTGGAAAAGGAAGCAATGAGAAGATCCTTGCTGCATCAGTTAGGGTTAAACAACTTGTTGTAGCTGAAACATATTAATCACTGCAGTAACTAGAGGTTGTTTGATCACCCACGATCTCAAGGTATAAGCCAAGTCTTCCAAGCAGCAGTGTTAAATACCCCAAAAGTTGACAAAAGTTATGTTCTATACTGGTCATTACCATGGCATGTTTCAAATGAACTGAATCAGTCATGTCTGTGAAGATTCTCAGTCATCCACGTCATCGTTATATGATAGGCTTTCACAGTTTCTCAGGTGAAACTAACACCTCACTTGATGGAAGGGTAGAGCCCTGAGGCTCTGAGTTTAAATTCTGATCTCGCCTTTTGACAAATTTACAACTGACACTTGGATGAGTGGCAAAGCATCTCCAAGAAAACATACCAGTCCAGGAGTTAAAGAGAAGATAATTGAATCAGTAATTTTCAAGAGATTTTTTTTTCTTTACAAGTAATAGCGCCCCCTATTGAAAAAGTGTAGTGCCATTTATTTCAAAAGTCGACAGAATGACGCTCTTGAAGTGGTCAGTGAATGTGGCAAGTAAATTGGTTCTGCCATTCCAGGACACAGGATACAGACATAAAATTGTGAAACGAATAACTGCCCTTTTTGATGGAAAGTTATTGAATAAAAGACTGAACTATTTTGTTTGTTAAATCCAGGTGGTGACTTTTTGGCTAGTGTACCTTTAGGATACACGATATTTAAGAAATTTAAGTAAATATGTTGCCCGCTGTTTTCACCGGCCACAAAAATACACAGTGCTGGCTAACAACTGCCATTAAATCTGTTTAGGATAGACACACAATAAGCAATTCAGTTATTATAACTGTTGATATGTAAAAAGTATTTCAGTAAAGACAGCTGTATTTTTTCTCCCATTAAGTTGTTGAAATATGGTCACTTTCAGGTTTCCTTGTCTATATCACTTGGCATTCCAACGAGAAAGAGGAAACCTCTTACTGATGCTGAGCTGGAGCTCAGACGTCAGCGAAGGGAGGAGGCTGCAGCAAAGAGAGCTAAACTTCAGGAGGAGATGAAGAAGAAGCAGCAGGAGCAGAAATACAAGAAAAAGTAACAATTAAAGTAGACATGAAGGCTGGCTTTCTCAGAGCAGTTTTTTTTAATCAAATTTGTTTCATTTGACAGTATGTGTTTGTCACACAGAATGGCATGGTGGGACTCGTGTGGGTACAGATCACTGTGCTTGCCATCTGTGGACAGCGATGAAGAGGAGGAAGAAGAGGATGAAAGCAGCATATGCTCCACAGACTCTGACAACACAGACATCCACTACGTCCTGGGAGATGTTACTCATCCTCATGCTGCTCAGGGAAATGCTGTCATCGTCCACTGTGTCGGTATGGACTGTAACTCAGCAGCTTGTCTTATTTTATAATGTTTTTGAAAGGTGTGTTTGATATGTGAATTTATTTTGTGCAGATGACTCAGGCCGCTGGGGCAGAGGGGGCCTGTTTACAGCTCTAGAGGTGAGATCAGATGAACCCAGGAAGAGGTATGAGTTGGCTGGAAAAATGAAAGGTGAGGCCATGCTGATAAGTTTCATTGTGACTAATGCTATGAGACATCTTTGAAAATCAGCATCATAAATTACTACTTTGTTTATCTCTGGTTTCAGATTTGGACCTCGGAAATGTGCTACTTTTTCCCATCGATGACAAACAGTCGAGACTGGATGGCCAGGATCAGGTTGGTTCCTTCTAAAAGCAGACATTAAAGCACTTTGGGAATGTCTATCCACTTCATAATGCATGCTGGTTAGTGATCAAAAGTGTGATATACTGGATTTCAGTTAATGTGTGCTGATGGAACTGAGAAGCTACACCAGACTTGAAAAATATAAAGTTATGGCTTTAACCTATTTCTTTCTGCTTCGTTCTACCTCAGTTGGCCCTCATAGTGGCACAGCAAAGAGATAAAGCAAACAACTTATCTGGAATCTTTCTGACTGCGCTGGATGAAGGACTCAAGAAAATTTACACTGCCGCAAAAAGAAATAAGGGTACTGTGAAGCACCCAAGTCACATTGAACGCCTGTTTTTTTCTGCTCAGCCATTATCTTTGAAATATTTCACTACTTTTGCACAGCACTATTTACTAACCATACAACCTTACACAAATCAGCAAAACATCAGCATTTTTGCATCAATGCAGTGCACACAAACTATGATGTGAACACAAAGACCAAAGATGCCCTGATATGATGCATTGATACAGGATATGTGTAATAATGGTTAGTGTTTAGTATAAAGAAACAAAAGCAGTGAGAAAGTTGACTTTGTTTATGCATTTAAGCATTTGAGAATATGCCTTGTATGTTAAAATTATCTAAAAATAATAACACTTTGTCAGTTTGTCTTAATATGTAAATTCAAGCCTTGTTATGGCAAATCAGTCCTCATCTGAGCACTTCACACAGTATGTTGCAGATAATAAAGCATTAACAAGGAGGAAAATGAAGAGACATGGAGCTGTTAAGAAACATGATGAAAGCAACTGAGCTGAATATTGTTAGACTTGACTGAAAAGATAGGTTGGACACACTGTATGCTGTGTAGGTGGCATCATATGTACACACCAAATTCTTCTGAGCACAATTACTGGACAACAATGCACAAGAGAATTTGATTTACTTCATGTTACACAATAGAACAGTTACAGGCTTGTGCTTCTTGTTCAGATTACATGTTCACCTTTACTGCAATCTTTTCTGTCAACCTGCCTTTGGATCAGTTTACACTGAGGAAATGCAGGAGGTTAGAGTTATCCTATGCAAGCAGTTCTTGGGTCTCATTTGTTTTATTTTCCTCTCAAAGCAAGTGTACATCTCCCGCGTATCGGCCATGCCACCAAAGGCTTCAACTGGTATGGCACTGAAAGACTGATCAGGAAACACCTGGCTTCTAGAGGCATCCCCACATTCATGTATCCTCATCAGCTTTCAACGTACAAAACCTCTAGGAAGTCCTCTTTCTAAGAAACTTCTTCTCTGAACAGAAAACGAGGACACTGTTCCTTAACCGAAATGACAGATATTATCACAGCAGAAGTGGCAGGAACACCGTTCCCCCACAGATGTCCCCTCCTGCCATCTCAACACCAACACCCCCCCCTGAACCACAGAACAGAGATAGTCTGATTGATGAAGTAGAAGCAGAAACCCCCGGCCCGTCGACTCTTCCCTCGGAGTTGCCCAGCTTCATGAGGGGAGTCCACGTGTTCTTCTACAACCTGCCTGCATCCGAGAGGAAGAAGCTTGCACGCTACCTCATCACATATCCTTTTAACCAGGTGTCTGCAGGTCCTTTTTAAAGAACATTTATGGAAATTTCTTTCTAGCTGATATTGGCCATGCAGCAGCTTTGTGTCATGTGTCATTCAGTTATTACTTAATCATCATTGTGTATGCAGTTTGTTACTAAAATTACATTTCAGTGACAGGTCCTTAGCTGCGATGCACGTATGATGGTGATGAGGAAGAGATCATGAGTTCAGAGGTCACCCACATAGTTGCCGAGGTGGAAAACCATATTTACTCACGGGTTTGTATCATTACTCTCTGAGTCATGTAATCATTGGCATTCAGCTGCATTCCCACTGATATTCATCTATAAGTGACATTTTGAAATGGCATGTAGACCACGAAGGCTTCATATGTTTAAGCTGCTCATAAAATTTCAGCCTCTGCTGTCAAGGTGAAAGCAGTTTGTATGAAAAAGTGACAACACCAGTCATACAGTAGATGTCAATTTAATGAAGGATTCATACTCTGCATCATATTTTGAGCATAGATGTGTTTTCTTAACAAAAACATGAAGGGAGCAGAGGACTTTAGACAAAACCAGATGATGGAAATTGCAGACATACCAGTAGCTGTATTTGAAAGCTCGTATTCGAGGCGATTTGTATGCCTCATTATATTTTGCTTTTGATAATACTTAGTAATATAGGCTCATTGATCCCTGTAGGAAGATTCACTCTCTGCATTCAACACATCCTACCAACACTAGGATTAATGGACTGCCACTGAAGGTGCTCAGGGACCACCTGTAGGTGAAGCAGTGGCTTTGTTAGTAGCACTGATGAGCAAACAATCAATATACATGTTTTTAATGATGGGGTAAACTGCACAAACATGGAGAGAACATCCACACAGAAAGGGTCTGTGCTGACAGGATCAAATTAGTGCTAACAATATCACTGTGCTGCCCATTTTTTACCTGGCATTTAAATTATGTCCCATTTTCACTTTGAACAGATGCAGAAAAGACAGGAAATAATGGGTTAAAATGACCAAAGTACAGGATTTTAAGTGTTTGATGCCCCGCCCCCTCCATCCACTGTTCAAGTGAAAGGTGGGCTCATGCAGTGTTGACTTTGTGACTTGCTGTGTTTTATGTGGAGCAGGAGCTACAGGAGCTGGTGGGTCAGTACACAGATGTGGTGGTGGTTCAGAAGGCCTGGCTGGAGTCGTGCTTCTCCAAACAGCGAAGGGTCAACACTGAACAGTTCCAGCATCTTCTGACATAACACTAATTACTTAAAATTAAATTTAAATTGCGGTTTGGACTTAAGCTTGAATGAATCTGTGCTTCAAACTGCACTACAAGTAGATTTTATGTGTATGACTGATGAAAAGGAAATAAACATTCATCTGTTTTGTTTTGAAGTTTGTTTGGATTTCACTTTAGTCTGTCATGTAGTCACACAGTCAGGATTTATGCTTATAAAATGTTTTTGGCTCAAGACCGTAAAGAGAAATTTGATCACCTTGACACTGAACTTCAAAAACTTGCACAGTGTGTTTTTACCTATTTGAATGTGAAGAAATGCATAATAATTAACATTGAACTAATTTTCTTAATTTTGATTTAAAAGTCTGACATCAAATCAAAATTGAATAAAACATTTAAGAAAGAAGAAAATGGAAAAAAATGGCTAAAATAATCCACAATATGAACATAAAATATGAAAAATGACAAATGAGAAAATGAACAAAAGTAACACTGGTCCATAAAATTTACCAAAAATAATTAAAAATTAAGTGAATTATACAGAAAATACAGTGTTAGAAAACCAATTATCAAGGAGGTGAACAAAATAATGAAATATGTTTAACAAAAATTAACTGGATAGTCAACTTGGTGAACAAAATAATAAAATTAACAAAACTGAGCTGAACAAAATCAACTGAATGAACACAGAATATCAAGAAAAGACCAAAATAATTCATAAAATTATCAAACAAATAAAACTATGACAAAAGTCAATGAACACAACTACCCACAAAATAAATCAGAATTAAGTGGTGCCATAGAAAAACAGAACAAAAATGAATTTAAATAATCAAGAAAATTACCAAAACGAAAATATGAATAAAACAATGAGGAAAATGGGTACAACAACACAACTATTAACAAAATTCATTTAAATACTCAACAAATATGAGCCTAATAAACTAATTGACGACCCCTGAAGAAGGCTCCACGACCTAATTTGGGTCCCGGCCCCCAGTTTGTAAAAGTCAAGTGTAATAAGTGTGTCGTACGCAGACTGTGTGTGTGTGTTATAGGTGGAGCGTGTGTTCGGGGTGGTGCTGCTCTAAGAACAAGACAAACTACCTCGTCCTCAATATTTTTCATGTCTGCTGAAAAGACGAAGACTTAAAGGACTATTTCACTTCTTTTTTAAAAAATCAGACCACAGGGCGTCGCGTGCTTTTCTGGGTCCGGGCTCCGTTCATCTGTGTGGACACGAGGCTTCATTTACCTGGAGCATTTTGTGAATTTGACGCAGAGACGGTGAGTTGCGCCAAATCAATACCTTAAAACGGAACTCTGCGGATACATTACACTGGTACATTTTGAAGGATTCTAGTGTTTTACTCATAGTCTGAAACACAGGTGATGTAGGAAGTCGATATTTCAAGAGTTTCTTAATTGTTTTGCCGCGAATTATTAGTTTAAAACAATTCAGTGGCACGAAAACGAGGTAAAATGTGTAAACTTAGCGTCAGAAAACAACGTGTAAAAAAACAAAACACCAGGATTCATTGTCCTGGTAATGACAGAAGTTACTTTTTATCTGTTCGTGCATAAAGTCAGTGAAGTAAAAGGAGTCAGAGCCGCATTTGGGTCAAACAGTGGAAACTGCAAACAGCAGTGTTTGACCACAGAGAGTTTAATGAGTGTGTATTTACATTTACAGGAACAGCCACATGTGTGCTGGCAGCTGAACCCACTGACAACTAAATCCTTCAGTTACACTGGGGACAACGTAGAGAACGTGTTTCTGACCTTACAATAAATGTAGAAACATACTTTCTATCTTTATAATATCTTCATTCTCCCTTTATTTTAAATGATTTTACCAAAACAGTACAGTATTCACAGGCTTCTGCATGAAAGTTACCATATTTTTTTCTGTCGTTAAAACTGTGGACAGCAGTGTATTATCTTTTATCACTTGCCACTTACTTATCTTTACAGCAAAATTCATCTGAAGTCCAGAGACAACTTTAACCTGTTGGAGATTTTGTGGTTACATTTTTCTCTGTCAGTGATAAACATCATTTCTTTATTCCCACATGTCTTGTGATTTTCTCTCCATAGTAGCAAACACCAAACCTTCAGAGAAAAGTCCCCTGTGTGGGAGAATGTCAATTATTACATGAGCTTTCATGCAAACTAACTGACTAACAGAGTGGAAACAACTGAGGTCGTACAATGATGAGACATGTCTTTATGAACTTCACTCATGGTGTAAAATGACACTTTTAGACACACATGGATGTGCGAAGGAAGAGGCCCAGTGATGCTGCCCTCATCAGTCTGCTCCATGTCTGCACCTTTTAGGTAAGAGCAACAACACAGGTTCTCGTATATGAAAAACGCTGCTCACACAAGCCTGATGTGCTGACTGCTGATTTCAGCAAATGCAATACCTTAAATATGAAATGAATGCAGTTTTAATGAGCTACAGGAAACATCTCACTGTGTTAAGAAAATATCAGAAAAGAAAGTTAGTGCCAACAACAGTTTTATTTGTAGTTGTCACAGGTCGTTTGAATCAAAATTGACTCATCTTAATGAAGTGACTTAATTCATGTCCACTGTCATGTCAGTCATCTGAACAGGTTTATCACCAAACAACATAACACCCCGGAAGAGGATGATGAAACCATGAGTGCACAGGAGCAACCTGCTGATGTTGTCCACAGGCCAGACTCCACCCCCAACCCTGGAGGCTTACAGTACCTCCCAGAGCATTTCACCTTGGCCGATGACTCCCTGTTCAGCAGACTGAGGTCTGACAGTGAGCTGGACCTCAAACACAGCCATGTTCTCCCCAACCCAGGCCCCAGCTACAGCTCCTACCAGACTCCTGGTTACGGCCAGCCCACCCCCTTCCCCAGCCAGGCCAACGGCTCCTGGCTCCACCCGAGCTTGGCCAGCAGCTGGTCAGGGTATCCCAACAGCCTGCCGTCATGTCTGAGTCACAAAGATTACTCGAGCTGTTCTGGAGACAGCTGCTTGTCCAGGTACAAGTTCCAGTCGCTTCCCAGTGGACACAGCACCAGTATGAGCAGCCTGGAGCAGCCCATGTCTCTGCACTCCAACCCACCCTCAGCCGACCTCTGTCACCATACTCTGTCTCCGTACTCGTGCTCGCCACAGGGGGCGGCGTGCTGCGCTCAGTGCCCAGCTGACACCTTCACCAGGATGCCCAACAAACCCCTGTGGCCCCAGTACCACCCAGGACACACACCACACTGTGAGTCTGCTGGTCCAACACTAGAACACACAGACAGAAGCAATTACAAGAGGGTAACTTGATCTCTGGGAAAGAAAAACAATCTTGTTTTTGATTTGAGTAGTGATCTCTTAAGGAAAATATATCAAACTTTGTCTTAAGAATTTATTCCTGATAAAACAGGCTTAAAAACAAGCAACGTACATGGTTTACGTAATATTCTGACAAAGGAAGAAGATTGTTTTCCTTATTTAAAAGTGTAACCGCCTGCACTGCTTGTTAGTTTAAGAACATTCATCTGTCTGGCCATTTTTGTCGCCACTTACACTTTAACATTTTTCACAGTTGGTCTGTTGCTCTTCCACATTTCATTGTCAATTTATCTGACAGGAATAACACATATAAGCGCTGTTACAGTATATCCAGGACATCTAGCAGTAGTTCATTTGTAGACATTGTCCCTGGTTTGGAATTAAGAAACTATAATCTAGGCATAAAAACTACAAATATGACAAACACATAAAAGAGGAGTCAAGCAGCCAATCTTTCAATATTGATAGGAGATCCAAACAACTAATACATAACAAATACAACACAAAATATTGCCAAACAAAATCTGCCAATACAGGAAATACACCCAGTTTAGCTAGATTTTCTAGTAGACAGACCAGATTTTCCAGATTAAGACAGACCATAATGGACCATGTTAAGAATTTTCAGCTTCTTTCTACGAGTGTGTATTTGCAGTGACGATCATGCTGAATACCACTTAGAATAATACACACTAGAAAGTCCAGTGAAATGTGTCTTCATCTTTCTTTTCTTCTTTCAGATCCAGGTGATTTCAGACTTCGTGGACCTGTGTACACACACATGTGAGTCCTGATCTTTGTTTCATGTGGTCATAAACCATGAACATTTAATTAAAGCGGCTGTGTGTGATTGAATTAATGCTTGATTCTATGCAGTGGCCACAAAGTTCCTGTCAAAGAGAAGTCCCCTCCCTACAGCACACCACTGTCTCTGGAGCAGAGTAAGTGACACCCTACGATCATTACCCATCCTGCTTTGTTCTTCCTTCAATGTTTACTCTCTGCTGCTGAATACAGGGCGAGTCTTTGTCACGTACGAAGCGGACGACGAGAAACACGTCAACGAGATCATTAACTTTGTTGCTCTGCTGCGACACAACGGCTTTGACACTCATGTACGTACATGTTTCCTTCAAGGTCTGACACCCGTGTGCCTTCTGGGTGTAATTGAATTTTTTCTGAGGGTAACTATGCTGATTGATGCTCTTGTCGGTTTCAGATTGACCTTTTCGAGCAGCAGTTCAGGAGCATAAGCAAGATCGACTTCATGGAGCGGTACCTCAGCGAGGTGAGTGCTCTTCTTTGCAGCATTAGTACTTGTTTGTGTTGTTTCATGTCCAAGACATAAAAGGAAGACAGTGAGTATGTGTCGACTCCAAATGGGAAAGTTGTTGCATCAACTTCCAACTTCAAAGTGAATCCACTCTCCCTCTTATTCCTTTTCTTTCTGCAAGAGTGAACATGTTTCATAAAGCTGTTTTGGTTGGAGCACGAGAATGAAAACAGCTAGTTGAGCATAGACGTTGGTGATTAATCAATAATTAGCATTATTGGGACATGATTTCATATTATGTTTATCACGATATCTTTCCTTTGGTCACATTTTTAAACGGATCAAATGTTTCAATATTTCATTGGTAAAGAACTCAATGTGGACTCAGACTAATTTTTATTAATGTCATGTAATTTAATTAACATAGAACGAGCAAATCAGGGCAGGAATCTCATGGCCTTTGATTCCCTGATTCCCTAAATTAAATTTCCCCGTCTTAACACCTTAATTCCTATGTCTAACCCTTATGTTTATTCAAGACCTCTGTAAGGTTGTTGACAAAAGAAAGGATGTGACTGTTCCAAAAACCTTTTTTTCCAGTTGTCCAATTTCGCCTCACTCTGATTTCACCGTGAGGTGTTGTATCCACCCAGTTTATATCAGAAAACACTGATTGGTTGAATATCAGGTCATGTCCAAAGTGACCTGGGGCCACACTCAGATATAAGACACTTTTTATGGTCCATTTTCTGATAAGACTGTCAGGAATACTGGCAGTTGCTCATGGGGGGGCGGGGCTAATTTTGGTTATGATTGGCTCACACTTGTGATGTCACAGAGCACATAAAACTCCAACTGGTAGTTTTTCCTGTTGTCCATCTTGTTGTATGGATTCCTCATGATAGTAGGGAACAATGTGTGTTGTGTAGTTTCCAGTAATTGGCAAAACACAGTAACAGCACATTTTCACAGTATAGGACCTTTAAAAACGGGATACTTTTTGTCTTTTGTTTACATGATGTACATTGATTTGTTACAACTTTTGTGCTTTTGTTTTTGCATTGTTTGCACTAATTTTTGCCATTTAATTTCATCTTTCTGTCAGTTTCATGTTATTATAACATTTTCATTATACTCCTGCATCTTTGTTCAGTTTTTGTATCTTTTA
This sequence comes from Pseudamia nigra, assembly GCA_029823295.1. Taxonomy (NCBI): domain Eukaryota; kingdom Metazoa; phylum Chordata; class Actinopteri; order Kurtiformes; family Apogonidae; genus Pseudamia; species Pseudamia nigra. Next base: position 4,193 of record JAQQAE010004328.1, on the reverse strand, counting down.
AGTCATTATCAGTCTTCTTTTATTTTGTTTTGTCTGTTGTGAATGATTTAAAACCACAAATTGTCTGGTTTCTTCAACTTTCACACCAAAATTCAGCCATTAATCTTATAAAATGTTACAATAGAATTGGCTTCAAGCTTAAAGGCTGAATTTTGGTGTGAACGTTGAAGAAATCAGACCATTTGTGGTTTTAAAGTATTCCCTACTCTAGTTGAACTCGCCACATTATAGACATGACGGTGTTGTTATCTTCACAGAAAGAGTACCTGATCATCATCATCATCAGTCCGAAGTACTACAACACAGTGACGGCCTCGCCTGTCGGCCTCGAGAACGACGAGCGGACCTTCAACACGGTCTACATACATAAACAGGTCAGCACTGTCTCCACCTAATGTTCGGAAACATGACAAACATTAGTAGGATTTACAGTAGAGGTCAAAATTCAATTTGTCTCAAAATGTTTCCCATGCCTCTCACTCCAATTCTGGAAACACTCTGGAAACTTTTATCCTTTTCCTACTTTGTGTCCATCAACAATCCATCTTCTCAGATCTTAACCCATTTCTTTTAATGCCTCAAATCAATTCTGAAGTGAATATTGGACAAATGTTCCATTTTAACTTCAATTCACACACTTAGGCCATTACTCGATGAAAGAGTGGTGGTTTGTGCTACTGTATGCCTGTATCAAAAAGTCAGATCTTTTGGGGGTTAATAATACGTGAGGCCTATTTTTCCCTACGTCCTGTCCATGACTTACCCAAATAAAACGGAGTATACCTACACAACTCCAAGGGGCTGCATGTGTAATCCCGGTCTCAAAAGAAAGCTAAGACATGTGGGACTACTACAGAAGTGTCAGAATCAAGATACTGTATGTGTCACTGTAACTGTGTAAGTTCACGTAGGACACCATAGAAAATTTTAAATTTTAATTTTAAATTTAAAGTAGATGCTAAACGTGAACCTGAGCACTTTTACAGATGTTTGAACAGGTATTTCCAGGCAGAAACAGGCAATTTTGGCACATTTTGACACCGTATGTGCCATTTGACCTTTCTCAGGAACCAAACTAGGAAATTTATATTTATTTATATTTTAAATTTATTGATATTATAATTCACTGATATTTCACCATGGTTATTAATTCTGGAATATAACTTTTGACCACAAAACAGCAAAGTTAAGACATGCTTTATGATTTGGTGACATTCTTTGACTGCTAGTTCACAGCGTTTTCATTCCACAGTGATGAGACAGACATTTTTGTGATCAGCACAGTCTCTGCTTTCATGTGATACCTCATTTGTGTGGTTTAAGCGACGTGTTGAAATTACCGGTACCAGAAGCACTAGATTGCACAAGTGCTGTTTTTGTTACATGCCCATATATTTGCTTGGGGTTTGAATTGTGTTTTGTTTTGGTGGCATTTAGCTGGGTTTCTCCCGCTTGTTTTGGTTTGTTACATGTTAGGATTGGTGCTTCCTAGTGTGCACATGGCTTGCCTGTACTGCACAGATCTCACGTAGCCCCCTATACCGGGGGCTTTCATGACGAAGAGGTTAATAATATTGACCCCAGCCATTTTTGTTTTCCTAAAATAATGGTCTCGTTTGCAAATAAAAATAACTTTCTGCTTCGGAATGAAACTAGCATGCTTTGAAATGCTCTGTTAAAAATATGGCACTTTTAAACAGCAATTGAGGAAAAAAATCTGGGATTTCAACCTCAGCTGTACATGTTTTTCTGTGTTATTCAGCTCCAGAATGAATTCATACAGAACGGGAGCAAGAATTTCAGGTTCATTCCTATTTTGTTCCCCGGAGCCAGAAAGGTATGTTTTACGACCCACTATAAACTTAAAGGCACCATATCATTGCAGCTCATGAATCTTATTGTCTTCTATTCTACTTTTATTATTTTTAATGTCAGTGTCACGTTCCAAATTGGCTCCAGAACACACATGTTTACGGATGGCCACGTGACCGGGACGACATTCTGCGGCGGCTGATGAGGGTGGAGAAGTACAACCCGCCTCCGATTGGAGCGCTGCCAACGATTGTTTCCATCCCCATCTAGAAAACTGTGAGCTGACACAGACTGGACTGAAATCCACTCAGAACCCTCACTGACTCTGTTTACATGCACACTGATGCTGGAGGCGTGGCACAGCTCTTACAAACAGAATATTCTGATATTTGTATGATAATTATGTCTCTGCACGGTGTACCATCAGTAAAACCAAATGTACAGTAATGAAATCACTGTACAGCATTTAGTATCGGTGCCTTTACCAGACTTGGGGTTATTCATTTTGTAGAGAGTTTTCCTTGTTTATTTGAGTATTTTGTTCATTTTTTTCTCATTGATGAGTTTAGTTAAATTTGTTTATTTTCTTGTTAATTGTCTTGGTTATTTTGTTCATTTATTTGTCATTTTTGTTAATTATTTTGTTTTTTTAAATTTGTGTTCATTTTGTGGGCATTTTGTTAATTTTATACATTTTGTTTTCATTTTCTGGATTATTTAGTCACTTTTTTATTATTTTGTTTCAGTTATGTTCATCTTTGTTAAATTTCTTTATTATTTTGTTCTTTTTTGGTCATTTTGTTTATTGTTTTGTTTAGTTTTTTTCATTTTTGTTAAATTTGTTTAATTCCTTGTTCATTTTTGCTAATTTTGAGGATTATTTTCTTCATAATAATCAAGAAAATTATACCTTTTGTTCATTTCATAGATTTTCCTTGATACTTTGATTATTTTTCTGTTCATCTTTTTGATTATTTGCGCGTTTTTTTCATTTTGTAGGTATTGTAGTTTGTTAATTTTCTCAATTATTTTACTGAGTGTTTGTTATTTTTGTTTCAGTTTTGTTAAATTTCTTTTTATTTTTACTCATTTTTGTCTGCTTTGAGGTTTATTTTGTTGCTTTTTATTTTGTTGATTGTTTTATGATTTTTTTCATGTTTTGGATTTGTCTTAATTTTCTTGTTTTTTTTGTCATGATAATCAAGAAAATGTGGGTTTCTGTTCATTTTATAGATTTTTAAAAAAAAATTTCTGTTATATTGTGATATTTTGAATATGACATGTCATGTAAGTATCATAGTACTCTGAATCAAGCCTTCTTCAAATGCAGCATTTTCAGACTAAAACGTGTGAGATATGCAGCTGTTTTTCTGGTTTTAGGTAGATTCTTTAGGCATGTATATAGCCAAAGATCCTCTCTGGTAAAGATGGATGCTCTAAACAAAACTCAGCATTCCTGAACAAAAGGAGACACATACCTATTTTGAAACATTATTAAAGAGGATATGAAACAAGGTTTGAATATGCACAAATTACTCTTTCAGAAAAGTGTTTGATGCAGCAAAAGAATGAGGTTCACATTGTGGATCACGTGTCACCAGAGGAAAACTTTGAGAAAATCCGTGTTTCTAATCAGCTGTGTGTAAATGGAAATATTAATGAAAGATTAATTTTCATTGGTCATGTAAAGAGCTTATTAGGAATGTTGTCTGTTTTGGAAAATGGGGAAAAACCAAAGTATTAATGCAGATTTTGTGAATACAGTCAGTAACTATATTGACATTCATTGCCATGTTCCCCTTTTATTCTAAACGTGGCAATATTCTGAATTCAGCAGTTGCCATGTAATAATCTCATATTCTGGTTAGATATTCAGAATCAGGCCTTTTCCAGATGGAGAGCTGTCTGATTAAATCACGTGTGCTATGTGGATATTATTCCAGTGTTGTGAGGATTCTGCAGACACGTAAACAGAACATTTGTAAGATGCAGGTTTAGGTTCAGGTGTAGAGACAGAGATTCTCAGACGGTAAAGAAAAGTCCACATTTCCAGTCAAAATGAGAACTACGTCTACACTAAAATACCAGCAGTGTTTTGGATACACGTAAATACCTACAAATTACTTCTTCAGGTTCACAGAGAGAACCGTCTATCACCAGTAAAACAAGCAAAAACCTGTTTATAATTAGGGTATGAACAGCTGCATGTCCATCCATCCATTTTCTACCCCTTAATCCTCGTGAGGGTCGGGGGGGAGGAGGTGCTGGAGCCTATCCCAGCTGACTTGAGCGAAGGCAGGGTACACCTTGGATGAGTCACCAGTTCATCGCAGGGCTGACACATAGAGACAGACAACCATTCACACTCACATTCATGCCTA
>JAQQAE010004327.1:0-18933 GCA_029823295.1 Pseudamia nigra | reverse complement strand
AGCGGGGCCTCCGCGGGAGGTTTCTGTCCTCCCTGAGCTCCCCCCAGGACACCTGTGCCACCGCCCGACATGTGTCCCGCTCCAGTCAAACTCCCCACCTGACACCGTCCCCGGAGTGGGCCGCCGGCGGCCGGGCCGCCAGGCGCCCGACGCCAGAAGCGTGAGCCCGCCAGCAGCACCCCCGCCGCCCCGCCGGACAAATGCGTCGGTGACAAAGGGTTATCAACCTTTTATTTTATTTTTTGTCAATGATTGTGATTTTTAAATTAATTGTTTATGTTGTTGTTTTAGTTCATGTACCATTAAATCAAAATGGTCAAGCTCTATCTTGATTTTATGCATTTCTTTGCATAGATATGGATTAACTTACTCTTAAATTGGGTAAATAATTATCTCAATTATGGTTACAAAAACGTCTCGAGACACATTACATATTGCTCAGTCCTTACTGTTTTGGCTAAGTAGCAGCATGGTGATGATAGTCATATAATACAGCCATGGATCTGGTAGATGGCTATAATAAGTACTGTACTTTACTGGACCTTAGTATCCTCTCCTGACACCTCGTTTTCTCGTCTGCAGCTTTTGCACTCAAGAATCTTTGCCGGTAACCTACCAAGCCTGTGTCATGTCCAAGGACTGTGACGTGACCGAGTGGTCCGAATGGTCAGCTTGTTCCAAGGAGTGCTACGATCCCAATGGGCCCAAAGGTGAACGTGTCCGAACCCGTAAAGTGAGCCAATTCCCCATCGGTCAAGGAGGAGAGTGTCCAGAGCTGGAGGAAAGAGAGCCGTGTAGCCCCCAAGGAGACTCCGTCCCACCCTGCATTGTGTAAGTGTTGCTGGGACTGGTGTTAACATCTCAATGAAGTGCATGCAGCCAGCATTTAAACAGGAAACACATTCAGTGGCTCGCTGTAGGATGAAACCTGCTTAAGATGAAGTGATCATATTTAGTGGTAGATTTAGAAAACTGATCTTTTTGACTCCTCAGCTCACTTACTCGGTTTTGAATCTATTATGTGAAACCAGACAGTTCTTAGATACTCAATAAATATAATTTGTGAAATGCCTGGGGTTTATCAAATATACTGCAATTGCATTTCTCTGGGTTTTCAGCATAATGACTCATCTGTTAAGATGATTAAGATGAAGTTGATGTGCAGTACTGTTCAAAGGTCTTGGATCACCTTGGTTTTGTGGTTTTAGCAAATTGCAATGACAATCCACATGCATTCGTCATGATAGAACCAGAAAAAAATATGCATTATAACTTCAGAATTTCTCCACAGTTGTCAAGTATTAAGTGTTATCTCCCTTTGTACTTAAAATATATTGAATTGTTCGCTCCAGAAAATGACATCTAGGGCACTTAAAGTAGGTTTCATTCAATACTACGGGGGTGTTGAATGTTTTGTTGAGCTACTTTTGGCTAAAAGAATGGATGTCACGCCAAATATGCAATGTTGACTGTTGGAGCCATTTAGTTCTGGTTTGTGTGTTTTATATTGTTTACACATTTTCAAAAATTTTTGTGCAATCCTCATATTTGCAAATGCTACCCCTGTACTTGTTTTAGCAAAAAATGTATCACTTTTGTGCATGTATAAACTTGATACCAAGATTAGACAAGAAATCTAAGGTGGCCGAAGGCTTTTCCACAGTACTCTATTGAATTACTGTAAAGATTACATTATTCACTCACCTAAACAGAAAAAAAACAAAATTAACAAAAGCAGAAGATAGTGGACAGAATAGTTTTCTTTGTCATTTCACATTCACAAACAGCTACAGAAATGGCAGATTGATTTATAAAACCTTGTTTTTCTTCTGATTTTTTTACTTCAATATATTTCTTATCATCAATGAATGTACTGGGGTTATTACTGAAACAAGCAGCATTTCCTGCTCTATGGTGTTGAAATACACAGCAGACAGCAGAAGCGTCTGTTTCTTTTTTATTTGTTTTCACATCTTTATTATTAACATAATAAGCCAAAGCTTACACAGTTGTGGTTTACTGCTTCTGACCTTGAGCAGGTGAAAAGTCTAAGCCCCCTCAAAGTCATGTTCTAATTCAGACACCACTCATGCTCCCACATCTTATTTCTCACGGGGTGGTGGTGTAGTTCTTTGTTTTTCTTGTTTATTTGTAAAAAAGACACAGCTCTAGTTCTTGACTGAGGCCATTAAGAAGTAAATTCTCACGACCTACTGCTTAGTTGCTCTTCAAGACTGGCTGTGATGTGTATTAAATCAATACTGAAAACAATGGATGTACAGAGCAAACAATTTAGTCTATGAGACAATGGGCTTGAGGGAAACAGTGTTTATGCTATGAATAACATTGATTGGACATCTATTTTTAAATGTAGCACCCTGTTTACACAAATGGAGGGAACCACATAATATACTGCTGTATTTGGGGATTCAATAATTAGATTTTTTATGAGTTGTTTTGGTTTATGGGTTAGAAGCTTTGACTACAAATCCACACATTTTGTAGAAAGTCATCTGCTCATTTTATTGGTAAGGGTAGAGTATCAACCATAATGTGAAACAGTAAATCAATGAGCATCGACTGCTGCTGCCTTCTGTCAAAGTGACAGCAGGAAGAGAGACAGCAGCTCTGTCCGTGGTGCTGAAGAACCTCTCCGTTTGAGTGTCCCCATCTGGGCTGCTGAAAGCCCCAAGATGCAACGCTGTCCCAGGGGCCTCATTGTCCCACAGTCACTGAGAAAGAGAGACCTTACTCATGAATATGGAGCCTTTCATTGGCGACGTCAAATGAATTCCATTATGGGCAGAGATGGAGGCAGGGTTTCCATTTTCTGACCTCAGGCTGGGGAGCACAAAGCATTATTGCTGAAGCAGACCACTGCCAATTCAGTAACCAGACACAAATCCACCTATGAATAGATGCTGCAATTAACCAACTCCTTTCAGCTTTAAAAAATCTCATCATAGAGAGCTCTCAGTGGACACAGTGGTTAAATAGCAAATCCTGAGGCTTACTGTAAACAGAGATCTAAGGTCAATAACATAAAAAGTCTATGTAACAATGCTTCACTCTGGCACAGATGATGCTGCCTGGAAAAAGCCATCCATGCTGTGAGCTTTGATTACATTGCACAATGCAAAGATGAGATGATGAGTAGTTATATTTGTACGTTTTTGTTTTTCTATGTTAAAAGAAAGTATTATATACTAATATACAAATGTACTAATAGCAAAACCAGTGTATTAGTTCAGTGAAGGGAAAACATATGCCACTGTGTTATGCTGCAGTAAGTATTCTGAGTGATTGAATTAATTGATTGCGTGACAAGATATAGGGGACAGATTTATTAGAATTAGCCTACATGGAAATTAGTAACATTTGTGAGCTGAAAAACTACATTTCACTTGGTAATGTGGTCTGTCACAGTGTCTGTGAAGATTCTCAGACATCCAGGTCATAGTATCTAAGGCGTGTGGTTTTTCCTTCTGTCGACAGGACTGGAAATTTAGTTTGAAGACGTTTCGCTACCTATCCAGGAAGCTTCTTCAGTTTTAAATAAACTCATGCAGGCAACCAGAATTCATACTCTGTGGCTCAGGACTCCACTTTTTCCTCCTAAAAGGTGTAGTTTCATGTTGAAATAGCTGAGATCAGACACTTGATTTTTTTATATTCAAAGTGAAAGCTTTTTATTGCTTAGGTGTTTTTAGTTCCCTATGGAAATGCAGTGTGTGTTGTATCTTCTGTATTAAAAAAGGTACATGAACATATGTACAGTACACCACCAGTCAAATGTTTGTCCTTCAATGTTTTTTCTTTATTTTCATTCATTTTAATGTTGTGCATTAGTACTGTACACTTTCAAACTGTCAAAGAATATGTATAGAAATATGCAGCAAACAAAAAATTATTTGACAACCTAGAACATTTGTTTCATTTTAGATTGTCCAAAGTAGCTGCATGTAGCTGTTATGACCTTTATAATGTGCTTCAGACCATTGGTTTGTCTTGTGCAGAGGAAAGCTGGGTACAGACAAACAGTCCTATTAGTTGTCACTATAACTATGGTACAAATCCACATTATGTAATATGGTACAAATCCATATTATGTAAAGAAACAAAAGACCATCTAAAAATCTCAAGAACTTGGAATGTGTCCCCAACCACAGTGACCAAAACTATTAAACGCTCTTATGAATGACCAGCCTCAGAAGCCACTATTTTATAGTACCTTTTTTTGTTGCTTATGAAATTTATTTGTTTACACTCAATAAGTACTTTATGCATTTCATATTGTCAGGACATAATGGGGGAATAATCATAGTATTATTAAAAGCAGACTAGCTTAATAATATGCCCTGAAAATAATAAAAAACTTCATTAAGACAATAATCAGCTTGCAATGAAGCGATAAGACACCATTTGTGCTACTGTGAAGTCAAATGCAGATAATTTGAACAAAATCTAAATCTATGCAAGGTCTGTGAGAGGCAGTGAAAGTTAATATTTGTTGACCTCTGATCTGACCTGTGCAGTGCCTGCTATAGCTGCACATATGCCTCTGATCAATATGAATTGTGTTCAGAGCAGACTACCCAATAGTCAATAGTCTGCATGGTAGCAATTAAATGAGACAGAGTGATTGATCTCTTTGCTTACCCTGTCTGTTTTATGAAAGCTGATACTGTAATTTGTATTGTATTGATCTTTTCCTATTTAGTCACCATTCTGTTTTTTTGTTTTATTTAAAAACAGAAAACCAAAACTTCTTGTGTCCATCTCTGTCCTCAGTTACAGCTGGAAAACCACCGAGTGGACAGAGTGCAGGGTGGATGTTCTGCTGAGCCAACAGGATCGTCGCCGTGGAAACCAGACAGGTTTATGTGGAGGCGGGATTCAGACTCGTGAGGTTTACTGTGTCCAGACAAGCACTGACACACCGCCCAACCTCAGCTCTCTGCGGAGCAAAGAAGGTGACTTTCACAGCATGCTTTTCCTCACTTTCGTCTAGTTTTCTCTTGTTTTAATAAGTTGTCCTTAGTGTTATTGAGTCTCTGATGCCATTTATGAGACATTTATCTCACTATGTAAGACTCACATATTCTAAAATGGTCACATGATCCCAAAACTAACGGTCACTTTATAGGACGTTGGCAAAGGTTACATGTACTTGTGAAGTTTTTTTTTTTTAATTGTACTTCAAACAGTAGTTATTTTAATAATACTTTTTACTCTTATTCAGTTACATTTGTGAGGAAAAAAATGTATGTATTACTCAATTATGTTTTCCTCCACCTTAACCAGAAGGGGTTAAAAAGGTAAAACAAAAAAAAAAATCAATTAAAAATGAACAATCAAGTAAACAACAAAATGAACAAGAATGATCAAAATAATGAAGTAAGTTAACAAAAATGAATAAAATAACAACTAAAGTGAACAAAACTCAACAAAATAAGAATTAAAATTAGGAAAATGATAAAAATCAACAAGTAAGCTACCAAAAATGAACAAAAATAAACCAAATAAGAAACTAAATGAGAAAACCTATCAAAATAATAAAGTAAGTTAATAAACATGAAGAAAATAACAACATAACTGAACAATAATGAACAAAATAACAACAAAATTGGACAATAATGAAAAAAATAAGAAACAAAATGGGCAAAGTGATCCAAATAATCAAGTAACTTAACAACAATTAAGAAAATAACCAAAAAAATGAACAAAGATGAGCAAGACAACCAAGCAAATTGACAAAAAAAACCAAAAATGTTAACGAAATTGAGCAAAAATGAACGAAATAAGCCAAAACAATGGGTCAAAACAATCCCAATAATCAAAAACAAACATAAATAAAGACAATAACCAAAAAAAAGATCAAAATAATCAAGCAAATTAATTGGAATGAAGACAATATCTGTTTGAATGCAATGTACTGTCCTGCAGTGGATTCTACATTATGACGTTACTCACTACTTTAGTTTTTTATAAGATACTGTTGAAAGTATTGATTTTTATGAGAACTTTGACTTCTACTTGACTCTTTATAATTATAATGTAACAATACACTTATATGTTTCTGCATACTCTACACATGTCTGCAAGTGACTGAAGATCACCTTTAACAATTACGGCTCTTAATTGCATAAATTGGAATATGACAGATACAAAAGGACACTTGAGGAGATATGCAAACTCAAATATCTTGTATTCTAGTCTAATAAGGCACACTAAATATTAATTGTGTAATTTAAAAGCCAACTGGCATGTAAGGTTATGACAAATGTACAAGAGAGTTAGTAGATTAAATTTTCATTATTAATGATCTCTTACATTACTAGTATTAAATAGCTTTAACTCACTTCTAAAGCACTAGAAAATCATTACTAGGAATAAAATACAATGGAAAAGGAATAGAAAATGGAAGCAGCAACATTTTCTTTTGGCTTCAGAAATGTTTATGAGGATGTGATAGCATTTTAATGGCTGATGACACTGGCTGGTATAAACGGCTCCAAATCACGTCTGTTAGAGCCGAGCGGCAAACAAAAAAGTTGTTTATGAGCTTTAGAATCGTCTGCTTGGGCCTGCGTTTCACAAACACACCAAAGTCACGTCATCTGTTCCAGCTTCGCACACAATCCCTGGTACCACCCCCCTTTCCTCTTCTTTGCCAGCCATGAGTGAAGCCTACATGAGATTGAAAGTGCTTTTCCCCTCATATTAAATCTGGGACTGAGCACCATAACTTTGCAAATGTAGAAGCAAAAGCCACACAGAGATGAAATATGAGCTTTCACCTAAATTTGTGGCATTACTGGGCATACAGAGCTGGAAGAGGCCTGGTCGCACGCCCATGCTTATCCAGCACTGATACATTATGTCTCAGTCCATCTGGCCGGGGAGACTGAACTGGCGTCTGGCGCTGGAAATTATTCAGATCAGCTGCTCTCAACCAGCCATGCGCTTTCATCAGTGTCGAGCTTCCACACTGCCAATTTAGTTAACAGCGGTGAGTCTCACACTTTCCACCATTCCCCTTTACATACATTGTCAGGCCCAAATAGGAAACAGTGGCTGCACCTTGAGCCAAGCCTCCCTGCCTGCATGTTAACACGGTAATTGTTATAGAAAGTGTTTTCAGGTGGAAGCTGGGAAGTCTTTAATGAAGGCTTTATGACAGGTGAAAAGTGACTAAATTTGCCTTCAAGGTGTCACCGACAAAGGATAGAGGCAGAAGGAGGAAGAGCGAGGGGAAAGAAGAGCTGAATTAGTATGATAAATGAGGAGAAAGTCTGCCAGCTCAGCTGCAGCGCCACATCCTCCTACTTCTTTCACCCTGCACCTGTCCTTGCTTTCAGACAGGTTTTCTTCCGTCTTGTCATGTATAATTTTAGCTGTCCCTCTAACTTGGCCACATCATGCTGTAAATGGGAGCCTTTATCTTTTCCTCACATTCATTTGCACACTTTCTCGCTACAGCCTTTCAGCCACACTGAATTCACATCAGTGCAGTGTGACATGTCCTTCTGTGGCCAGTACTGTTAAACCTGACTCAAAATAAACATTAACTGCCAGCTAGATTATTTCCTGGTGCTTATACTTTCAGGTGGCATGGAATAGGTACTGAAATAAGACGTTTACAGAGTTTGGGACTATTGATAAATACAAAATATTTAAGAAAATGAGTAAAAAAAAAATCAAGATGATATGCAAAAATGAACAAAATAACAAAAAAATAGGAAAAAAAATAATTTAAATAGTCAAGAAAATTAACAAAAAAGAAACAAAATGAGTAAAAATATGACAAATAATACAGTATATATTACAAAAATGAAGAAAATAAGCAATGAAATTAAAAAATTATCAAGAAAGTGAACAATGATGATCAAGGAAACAATAAAATAAACAAAATGAGCAAAAATAATCAACAAAAGGAGTAAACAAATAATACCAAATAATCAAGAAAAATTGACAAAAATGAACGAAATAAGTAAGAAAATTATAATAAATAAACAGAATACTGAAGAAAATGAACAAACATTAAGAAAATAATGCGAAAAATGAGCAAAATAAGCATAAAAATGAGGAAAAACAAATAAAAGGCAAGAAAATGTTGACAAAGTTGATGAAAATAATCCAGAAAGTGAACAAAAATGATCAAGAAAACAATATAATACACAAAATGAGTAAAAAAGCAACACAATGAGTAAATATATAACACATAATCAAGAACAATTAACGAAAATAAAGAAATTAAGCAACAAAATAAGCAATATAATCAAGAAAATTATTGAAAAGTAACAAAAGAAGTAATAAAATGAGTAAAAATAAACAGAATACTGAAGAACATGAAAAACATAAGAATATAATCAACACAATGCCCAAAAATGAAAAACATAATCAAGAAACTAAAGAAAATGAACAAGTGAATGAAACAAAACAAGTGACAAAATGAACTTAAGGGAGTAAAGTATATGATTTATGATTACTGTATGTAATTCACAACACCACAACAAAATAAACTAAATAAGCACTAAATCAAAATGAATAAAATCTTCTAAAAAAAACAACATAAATGATGAACATGTATATAGAACTGAAGAAACTACTTGGATGGAAGATACTTTTGAGAAAGAGTTTTATGTTAAAGCAAATTTGACAAGGAGTCAAAGATCTTTGATTGCTCAGTTGAGAACAGGAATCCTTCCCCTGGCTTTGGAGATTGGGAGGTTTTCACAACCCACAGAAGAAGAAAGACTCTGGACTGTGTGGGTTGGGAGAGGTTGAAAGTGAAATTCGTTTTTTGTTGAATTTCCCCTTATATGATGATCTTAGAAATGTGTTGTTTAGGGAAATGTTTGTTGATAAGCCTGATTTGTTCTGGAGCACTGACGACGACAAGTTGAAATGGTTATTCAGTCTTAATGTGTATAAATTGGCTACTTTTGTTTGTAAAACCAGGAAAGGGTGGCAGACTTGTTTATTTATATACATTTGAAATATAAATGTAGGTATAAGGTGTGTTTACTGTCTGGCAACTAGTCTTATATTGATGTTTTTGGTGTCTTACAAGCTCATGAATGGGCTGGGCATACTGTGTGTATGCAAGACATAATAATAATAAAAAGTGAATGAATGAATGAATGAATGAGTCACAAAATATATTTAAGGAAACACACCAGTCCAGTTGTTAGACATAACATTCAAAAAAGTTGCTGCTGAAGGACAAGACTGAATATTATGGTGGGAAGCGAAACCAATGGGAGAACAACTGCAGCAATTAATTACCAGTAGAACATGTAATCTGTCTGTTGTTACACATGGCTCCTGTAGGTTGATGTGAAAATTGCAATTTTTACATTAACAGAAAACAAAAGCGAATATAAATTGAATCAATTAAAGGAAAGCAATTGCCTTGCCTTGTTATTATCAGAACGCAGTATAAAGAGCATCGCCATAGAGAAACATTTAAACTGTTTACCCATCCAAAATATTTCCTTCTTCACTACATAAAGGATCTGCACAGATATTTCATTTCTGAAATCAAACTAAACTAAACCTTAAACTTGACACGGTCAGTGTGTCTGTGTTTTTAGAGACACAGGAACAGGATTGCAGCTGCTGCACCCACTATGCTACCCCCCTCAAGAAAATGAGTTAGCTCTAGCTTGAGGGTAAAATAAGCATACTCTCTGTTTGAGCACAAAAGCTGAATGATCAGTGTATTCAATCTTAGAGAATCATAGTCCCGCTACACTCTGCAGATAAAAAGGAATTGACTTCACTCTTGTGCTACAGAACCCATTCCTCACAAGTGACTGCCCTTATCAAGACTACACTAACTGTGCCATCTCTTAGCACTTGATTGTGTCATTGTGCCAAAAGGCTGTGGAGGAAATCTTTGTCCTAATTAAGCTGATGTAATCTTCTTGTTTGCTTTCAAGGATGATCAGCAGATCCCAGAGTGACTGAGATATGATAGCCTGGCATTACTATCACTGAACACATACTATGCCCAGTATAATTACTCTGACATACTATCGTCCCAGATTCTTTCTTGATTTGATTTAGTCACAGTTAGATAGTTGGAAAGCAAGGGACTTACTCAGGCTTGAAATTCAGTCACGTCTACACAGATAACTGCTGACAGTATTGTTTATTACTAGAGTGTTCATCCATAATCCGACTTGTATAGCAACATGCTTTTTCATGTCGCTGATGCAAGGTTTTAATACTCTTTTGAGAAATATCAAGTCTTTCAATATGTAATGTAAGTGAGGTATTTAGTAGTTGTGTCAGCTGTTTTCATTCACTGGCTCTGTTCATATGAAGCCCTATTGGGGAGCAAATTGTGACATGCTCTATAACAGCTGTGCTACTGTGACACCATGAATCCTCAGCTGGAAAGGAATCGGGAGTCAGGTTATTGATGGGAGTTGGCGCATGGCAGCGCAGCACAGGGCGGCGGCCTATGAGGTTCCTAATTTGGCGGCTGAAAGAGCTGCACGGGGAAGTCGAGACCATCTGGCACAGAGTTACCTGGGCAAGGTCAGTCTGTGCAGAGATTTCCATTAATCAGCCTTTGTTATGGTGAGGAGGGCTGCTCAGTCTGGACAAGGAGGGTGGAGAACAAAGACACTATTATCCTCCAAAAGTTGTTAACGAACCATGCAAATGAAAGCATTTTATGTCGGAGCGTTCAGTTAGTGTGACAACATGTGCGCATGATGGAATTAAAGCCATCATCAACAGGTCATTTTGAACACTTATTTTAGCACCTGTTTGCACAGTGGCATATTTGCTAATCATCCATTTAATACCTCTGAGCTGAGCTTTATTGACCATTAGCATTTTACAGTCTTAAATAGCTCATCATTTTTGCATTTTTTTTCATTAACATACACCCATTTTTGGAAGCACATTTGTTTCTGGTAGCAGCATCACTCTAGAGATAACATGCCTACATTGTCTTTGGGAGAGTCACAAGCCGATCAAAACAACTATTCTTTTTTAAATATATACTGTATATATTTTTAAATAGTGTATGTAATTCAGGTAACCTGGGAAGGAACAGGACTTCCGGCCTCCGCTTGGTTTGGCTTTTAACTCTACAGCCACAAGGACCAATCACTGACGAAGTTCCCAGATCCATCTGAATTTGACAGACTTGATGGATTTTCACAGAAGCATCATGGCATCTCTGTTACCCTTAATATTTAACCTCTTAAACCCTAGTCCCCAAGTTTGGGGAACTTGGGGGCTGCTCCACAACAAGAATCTCCACAACAATAAACATATAACACTGCACTAACCATGCAAAGATGTTGTCATACTGCACATCAAATTGAACAGGATAAACTACTACAAGCACATATAAGTCATATTTACACACACTAAACACAACACTAACATCAAGTATCAAAAACTTCCTAAAAAACAGGCCTAAAAATAGGGCTTAAGTGTTTTTGTAGCATCATAAATGCATTTGTTATTTAAAGTCTATTCTTTAGAAGAGGCAGCTGCAAGTGGGTGTTTATTTTCTAGCTTTTATTTCTCTTTTGCTTTCTGAATCATTAAGTTTGCGCAACTTTGATCAACCCATACTTTTTTAACAAGCACTATCCTGACATTCCCATTGGCCTCAATTGTCCCTGTGTTTCATACCAAAGGAAATTGTATCTCACATAAAAGCTGGTCCTCAAGCAAAAAGTGAGCTTCAGATCTTTACCAATTTTATACTGTTTTACTCTAGAAGTAGAAGTAGACTGTAGAGGAATTCTCAGAGTGCCACGATTAATCACTGTCTTCTCAGCCACTCACACCACAGGTCCCTCACACAGCTGTGTCAGTCACAGTGGGGCATGACAGAAATAATTCATGAAATGGATGGTAGGATGTAGGAAAAAATATGTTGTCCTGAATGTTTAGAATGACAATATTGGTGCATGTGACATGACAATTTTGCTGTCAGAGCCAGATGGTGTGGAAAAGTAATGTTCAAAAACCAGGTTCAAAAACCTGGGAACCATAAAATGGACAAATGTAACCATAGATGTTGGTTTCAGGGTGGATGGGGGGATTTGTTCCCCTGAATATTGTTAAAATGGCCTCCCCCCACCCCATTTGCTTGTTTTCTTCATTTTTGTTGATTTTTTGATTATTCGGTACATTTTTACTCATTTTGTAGCTTATTTTTGCTCAATTAGGTTTATTTTATTTTATACCAGATCATTTATGTTCACTTTCCTCAGTGTTTTGTTCAATTTTACTCATTTTCTTGGTATTTTGTTCACTTTCACTCATTTTGGTAGTTATTTGTTCATTTTTACTCTTAATTATTTTGTCCCCCTTAATGTTCAGACAAAGTTTTCACCCTGGAATGTGGCCTTTCAGTTTCAGTTTACTACTGCTTAAAGGCTATCATCAGAGCTTCTTGGAACTTGGCCTTACACCTGAAAAACCTTCCCTCCACCTTTTTCCATCTTTCATCTGTTCAGAGTCATTAATAAAACACTATGAACCCCTCCTTGCTGTGACTGGTCAGCTGTATTTTCATGCTAGTAGTCCTACGCCCTGGGAATCTAACAGGTCCTCTGAAACAAGTTTGGACGGTCTGACTCAGTGTCCTAGTCTGATAATATTAGCTCCATTAATCACCTAATACAAGTCTGTGCTGTTCTCTGAAGGACTGCATGTGTACTGATAGAAATGCCCAGTGACATATACAGTGACACACTTATTTGCTATGCCTGTAGATGAAATAACACCTAATCATTCAGCACCATTTGACATATCACCTAGTCTTGTGTTACATGGCTACCCAAGGGCATGCCACATGTATGCACACTTAAGCAACGCTATTAAAGAATGCACCTATGGCCAAGTGGAGGCAATTTGCATGAGAATGAGGTTGAGTCCTAGTGTGGCACAGCAAGAATGATTCATCAGCCTGATGACCTTGCAGAGAGTCACCTACAGCTGTTTCAAGCAGAGGTCCACTAAGAAATAAAAGACTGGCCTGCTGTGCTGGGAAAACAAACCGCTTTGTTGCTGTAAACTGGTGATTTGGGGGGTGTAGGAATGAAAGAGCAGGCTTTGCAGTGTTTTGTCTAATTTTGGGCTGATTTTTTTTTTTTTTTTTTCCTGTAGGGATACCCTGGGATTTTTGAGATGCAAGAGACCAATATTGGGTTGTTTTTCTTCTCCTGTGTGTTGCTTGTTCTTTAAAACTCTGTAGATTTCCCCTTGAAGAAACTTTCAAGACTTGATTTAAAACAGTTTATTTACTGGACAGTAGCTTTTTGCATAATATATGTAAGCTTTACTTCAGAGTTTTTGCTTTGCAGAAAACTTTTTACATTTGTGATGAAAAATCTACTGAGTTACATTTTGCACCATTGTAATGAATAAGATTAAAAAGGCTTGAAATGTAAAAAGGCAAAAATCAATTAAATAAAAAAATAAACTGAACAAGATGATCAGTAAATTGTCCAAACAAATAAACTGAGCAGCAAACAGAGAAAAATGTACAAAAATAATCACAAACAGCAACAAAATGAGCAAAAAATTATCAAAATTATCGAGAAAATTATCAGGACAGAACAAGGCCGCTCTGGTAAATTCAAAAAATTGATGTATAAATAAACAAAATAAACCAAACAATTGCGCAAAATGGAAAAAAAAATCAAGTAAATAGACACAATTTGACAATATATCAAGAAACAGAGCAAAGATCATAAAAGTAGGAAACAATATGAGCAAAATTTATCAAAATGATCAAAAAGGTTAACAAGACAAAGCAAAATAAGCAACAAAATGAGTTAAGTGAACAAATTACTGAATGACATTGGAAAAAAACTAACAAAAAACAATCAACAACAGCTTAAAATATGCTGTCAGCAACGATAATAAAATCTATGTTATGCAGGTTTTTTGAGACACTTTTTTACTAAAACTTATTTTTATGAGTACTGTACTTCTGTATAAAGTAACAATACTCTTATATGTGTACTATTTTTGTGTACTCTACCCAATAGTGATGAGCTGTGGAATTTTCTTACAAAAAGTTCATTTCAAACATTATGTGTTTACCATAATGAAGTACAGCTGTTTGGCTGCAATGTGTGAGTGTGAGTGTAATTGTTGTGAGTGAACAGCCATGGGGAATTAAAAACTTTTGAACCCACTGTAAACTGTTCAGACGCCTAAACTGTAGATCACAGGAGGGACTTATGTTATAGACATTTTTAGTGCCTCTAATACCATAATTTACTTGGGACTAGTTTTCTCTTATTTTTTCTTACATCTTGTTGCAATGATGTTTCTCATCCGACGTCTTTTTTACCGCTTTTCACCAATCTTCCTTTGTCTTTGTAGCTCTGCGACCTGTGGACAGTGACCTATGTCTGGGTATCCCACCCAACACCACACAGTTCTGCCACATTAGCTGTCCAGTGGAATGTGAGGTGTCTCTGTGGAGTGCCTGGGGGCCGTGCACTTATGAAAACTGCCAGGACCAGGTAGCCAAGAAAGGTAAGAGGTACCTGGAAATGTAGAATCAGAATACCACTGTATAAGCACCTCTCTATAGAATCTACAGCTGTAATAACAATTCCAAGGTCACTATGGATATGTGTGAGGTCAAGGCACCTTTATTTTGCTCAGTAGCTATCACTCTGGGCAATCTAATACCAATATTAAAATAAATACTGCTTATAGAGCTTAGCAAAGATTTTTCAACACACTGTCTGCTAATGTGAAACTTTTAGGACAGAGGTCTGCAATCTGTAGCTCCAGAACCACATGTGGCTCTTTAGCCCCTCTCCTGTGGCTCCTGTGGCTTTTTCCATTGGTGGAAATAGATTATTATAATGAAGCAGAACTAAGCAGTAAATCAACAAAAAGAAGAAAAAAATGAACTATGTAATCAACAAAAACTCTGATTAAACCTGATCATGATTAAAATTATCAATAAAACGGAAAAGATTAAACAATATTATAAAATAAAGATCAAAAATGAACAAAAATAAGCCAATTGTTGAAAAAAAATCATAAATTTTACAAGATTAAGGCTAACCTGAGCAAAATAATCACAAAGATGGTAGACAAATTCAGAAAAATTTGTAAAATATTAAATTGCTTAACTGAAAATGGTTTAAAAAATTACAAAGCATTCACAAAATGAACAAAAAAATTGACAAAATAGTCCAAAAAGTGAATAGTCAGGTAAAAAGAACAAAAACAAAAATAATGAGCGAAATAAGAAACAAATACCGTATTCACAAAAATGAATAAAAATCAACAGAAAGCGAGAATGAACAAAATAATCAAGAAATTGAACAAAAATGAGGAAAGTACGGTAATCAAGGAAAGGAGAAAAAAAATCTAGAAACTGAAAAAAAGAATGACATAACCAAACTAACATTTACATGTTGCCAGATCTCAATATTTTTAGCTGCTCTAGACATTTATTTCATTTCTGTCCAAAAATGGCTCTTTAGATTGTAAAAGTTGCCAAATCATGCCCTTGTATTATTTACTCACTATTGTCAAAAAAGTCAAAACCCTGTCCTTTCAACAGTCTAGAGGGAAGTTGAAGTCAAAATACAATCATTTGTTGCCTGCATGTTATGGCAACTTGTGCTCGTCTATCAGCAGGGTTGACATGGTTCTTGCTTCAGCCCTTAATTATCCCTGGAACAGCAGCGACCGCTATGACTAATGCATGTTGACTCTGCCTTAATGAAGCGCCTCAAATGAAAGGGATGGCTGGAAATTCTCCCCCATGCATCTTAATGATGTATCCGCTCTCCTCCACTCGTTGGCTCATTCCGCCACTTCTTCTCATGATGTCATCTACTGTACATCATGTAATGACGACACACAAATGTACATACATCCTAAAATACATGTGCTCATTATCCAGACAGATGCAGGCTCCGTGGGATGGGTTTTCCTGCTTTTATGTCCTCCTGACATTGAACATAAAATCAGGTGGCTGATTATAGCACATCACTTTATAACATCACAAGAAAAAAGTGTCAGTGACTAAAAAGGGATCATGTAAGGGGATAAATTTGACAAATACTACTACTGTTGCAACTGCCTGTGGGCATTCATTATTATTATTAGTAAAATGAAGCAATAGGTACTAAACTAAACATACTTAGAGTCCATTTTTTGAAGTTTTGCACCAGGAAGGTTATATGCAAATAGAAAAAAAAATTTTTTTGTCACTTTGGCAAAAGAGTAAATGTACACAGAGGAATGGGATTTGAATGAATAAATGAATGAATTCAGACACAGCATACTAATAATAATAATACAAAAAATTAAAAATCAGCAGCAGGATGTTCTGCTTCTGTTTATTAGATCGAGGTTTCTCAACTGGTATGACCTACCTCTCCCACTGGTCATCAAATTGAGATGAACCTATAGTATTTTTTATCCAAAACCAATTTATAGGAATTCCTGTGGTATGCATTGTCTTGTAAGTGTTCAAGTGTTTGTTTCAAATTAGCTTGACGTTTTATAGACAAACTGATCGTCATGTATTTACTTGTTTGTTCTTGCACTTAGAAATTGATGCTCATTCCCATTAATTAATCAACTTATAATAAAAAGAAAGAATAAAAAGAAATTTCCACCAACTTATTTTCCCCAAGAACCACTGCATGGCATTGTTTCCCTGGATGATATCTTGTACATCAGCCATTGCACACAGTATGATTGTTTTCATGAATGTGTGTCTTCAGTCAAAATGAAGCCTCCAGGTCTGACAGCAGCTGCCTTTGCTGCGCCGCTATCTTGCAGCTATGCCATTCATAATACACCCTGCAGATAGCAAGTGAGTGATGCCTGATAGAATTGAATTCCCTGCACCCCAAGTCTCATTTTCCTTCATACAAGGCCTGCCCTGTTCTCAGATAAAACCTCCATCAATGGTTTTAGACACATGGCAGTTCATGTTTAGCTGACCTGCGTGATTAAATAAAGCTTTTGGACAGGAGAGGAGAGACAAAAATGAAATAAAAAGGGTGGTTCCGCCCTCTCCATCTGACCCCTGCAGGCAACCAGTGGCTCTGCTCCCTTATCGGGCGAGAACAGGAGTGTGGATTAGAGGGCGGGTGACCTTGTCTGCATTGGTGTTCATACCCCACCCTCCTTTCCCAGGACATGGGTCATGGAAACCAGTGCCCTTGAGCAAAGGAAATGACACATATGAGAACAAACCCCGGTTGAATTAATAGAATCTTACATACATTAGTCACTTTAGATCAAGGCTAATGTCATAAAAAGCAGTCATTACATGAAGTTCTTCTTCTGTCAGCTTCAGGGTTAATGGACTGTCACATAAATGCAATATAATAGTTATCATCAAAAGCACACTGTGACCACAGAGTGAAGTTAATGTGCTTGCAGTTGCACACTACATTGTGTTAAATTAGGACAACTTTTCGCAGCAGATCACAGAAGGGGCAGGCTGGGGTTGATTAGTGTGGAAACATGTCATGTTCCTTAACTTCATTAGGTTCCTGTTGTTCCCCATCAGGGTTCAAACTGAGGAAGAGGAAGATCGTCAATGAGCCGACAGGCGGGATGGGGAATTGCCCCCACCTGGTGGAGGCAATACCGTGTGAGGACCCCAGCTGCTACGATTGGCTGGTGGTTAATTTGGAGGAGTGCATCCCCGATAATGAGAAGGAGTGTGGACCTGGGACCCAGAACCCTCAAGTGCAATGTGTCAACAGTGATGGTGAGTAGAAAGATGAAACCTTTTACCATAAAGTAGCTCTAAAATGAGGACAGGAACTGAACAAGTTTTAATTGGATCTGTTTATGTCTCTCTTTTTCTGTTCTAGATTATCTGTCTTGTTAACAGTGTAGCATTATTGTTGTTTTCTGCAGGATTTATTACTGATGGAGTCTAACATTCTAAAGCTGAGAATTTTCATTCAGTATATTTCACAACACAGCTTTTTATCAAACTAGACATGAATGATTCCTATCATAAACTTACTCAAAATTTGGAGTTTGTGCCATCAGAATGGCATGTCATTGTGTCATGGTTTACAAATATGTGTATTTTCTGTATTTTCTAATGTAAGCTGTGGCTAAGGTTTGATGGTAATGATTGAAAATGCATAAGGCTGCATATATATCAAGTGACTCAAAGGCACATGCACATGACTGTACTGTATGTGGAAGATTGACTGGAGGAGATTGGACCGAGCTCGAATTTCAGCCTTTTACACTGTGATTTGTTGACAGACCATGTCACTGCAACACAGAAACACAAAAGTCCATGTTAAAGCACTGCGTAACAAAAGGGAACAGAAAGAAATGTAAACCCAGGAATCACCCACTGGACAGAATTATGCGTGTAGAGCTATATAAGGAATTACAGTACAGTGGTACCTCGGACAAAGAGCTCTTCTGACAACGAGAAATTTGGATACTGACGAAAAAAACTGCAAAAATTTACCTCTGACAACGAGGTTTTAACTGGATAACGAGTAGTCACTTGCGGGTCTTGGCAAAGCTAACAGTTGTTAGCTAAGCTAGCAGAGGCTAGCGGATAACAGCTGTTAGTTTGCGTTATGGAGAGGCTACTGCTGCTTTGTATCAAAGGGAAGGAAATCGCTGGTGATACTGTACCATCATTGAAGCCATCGGGCAGCGGCGTGTCCGCTCCCAGGCCGCGCCGGCAGCGTCGTGTCCACTGTCATGCCTTGCCGGCAGTGGCGTGTCCGCCGCCATGCCTCGCCGGCAGGTGCGTGTCCGCTCCCGGGTCACAGCGGCAGCGTCATGTCCGCTCCCGGGCCGCGCCGGCAGCGGCGTGTCCGCTCCCGGGCCGCGCCGGCAGCGTCATGTCCGCTCCCGGGCTGCGCCGGCAGCAGCGTGTCCGCTCCCGGGTCGCGCCGGCAGCGT
>JAQQAE010004326.1:0-18933 GCA_029823295.1 Pseudamia nigra | reverse complement strand
CCTCTCTTATCTTTTTAAATGGGTGAACTTGCACATTTTTACATTTCCCAATAATTATTGTCCCCACTGT
Source organism: Pseudamia nigra (assembly GCA_029823295.1). Taxonomy (NCBI): domain Eukaryota; kingdom Metazoa; phylum Chordata; class Actinopteri; order Kurtiformes; family Apogonidae; genus Pseudamia; species Pseudamia nigra. The sequence continues at coordinate 18,863 of JAQQAE010004326.1, read as the reverse complement.
ATTTCTTTGACTATTTATTCCTGTATTTTTATTTGGTTTGTATGAAATGAATAATTTGTTTCCCTCTTGCTTTGTTGTGTACGGGTTCTCTATAACCCCAGGAGGGGTCTAAAAAGAAATAAAGAAAGAAAGTTAGCTTTCCCTACACTCCACTGGCACCACCGCCATACGTCCAAATATGGTTGCATCCTGTTTTTGGCTCCAAGATGACACCAATATACACTCCTCAAAAAGTTGAGCCATTTCTGTTAATCTTTCAATGTTTATCCTGCTTTCTGTTCTTTTTCTTCTTGTATTCTTCAGCCACATGAGCTGTACTGCACTAGAGCGCCCCCATAATTTCTGGTGGCACTACTCCATTTTCAACAGTGCATTGCGCATGCATTAACTGCGTTAAAATTTTTAATCAAATTAATCATGCAAATTAATTAATCTGGATTAACATGTTAATTTTGAAAGCCCAAATAAAAACATGTAAAAATTGTACTATAGCTCACTCACTGCCACATGCCTTTTTTTCCACACATCCACTTTTCTGAGCTGGGCATGCATATTTAATGTGTGTAAATTATGATCTCTGGCCCAAACTCCAGCAGAGCATGTGATGGTGAAGCACTAATTGTGCTAATTGCAGCCACTTAGACGATACAAGAAAAAGATGACCATAATGCATTGTGAGATGCAGTAAATCACAAAGCTCAAACTGCAAACTGAGAAAAAAAGACCACTGTATTATATATAATGGCATGCAGCAGTTTTGCAGCTTTGTAACATTATTATATTGCAGTACCATGACATGTGTCATCCCAAACCTGAATATGCCTCCTTTTCAGCTATTTGTAATGTTGTGATGACATTTCAAAATGGCTGCATTGATAAGGGGTTGCTTTATGCTAACATTACGTAAGAATGACCACATTAATAACAAACAAAAGCTGAGCGTTAAAGCAAAGATTTGCAGAGGCAAGTGTGACCTTATGGGCTTCTGGGATGCCTTTATGTGCCGTAAACTTTTCCAGCACATAGAATGACTTTGATCTCATGCAAAGACACAAGCCTCTGCATTCAGATTAGAACCTCTATTGAAATGCTTAAAATTATGAAAAAGAAAAAGAGTAAGACAGAATGTCAGTCAAGCATAGTCTGCGCACAGTCCAATGAAGGGAGCTAATGAGCCAGTGTAAGATGTGTGTGGGTGCACCATGTTATGTGCGCCCATGTGTAGTGCCTTCAAATAGACTAGACAGGTACAGTACATGTGTGTAGGTGTAAAGATGGCAGTTAGGGGAGACCAGGAGATGCACAGCTGATGTACATGGTGCCAGCGACTATGTTTTTTTCTGAACCTACGCTGCAAGCTCCATCTGCTCCTCCTCATCCACTCACTCTCGTCTGACCTACGAATCGATCGAGGTCTACCGTTATCAAGGACGTTCCAATCAGTTAAGTGCAGCTCAGATGAGATGAAGGGGGATGAGAAAGGAGGCTTCCAGATCATCTTTGAGGAAAATACACAGGGTTATCTTGAATGTTTATTAGCAGGCGATGAGGTGACAACACTTCACTGGCTGGCTGTTTAATATTTGAGACTAACAGGTCATCAAAGTGGACTGTGGGAGATGGTGTGATAATCTGGTCTGGAGTCAGCAATATTGCAAGACAGTGGCCAGTGGGGACATAACACACAGAAGCACCAACCGTGGGTGTCATATTATTCCTCCTTCTTAATAATGAGCCAAAATAATTATGTGTGTGTTAAAGTTCTATCTGTAACACAAATTAATCATAAAAGCACTTTCCACCTTGTCTGCTTTTTCTTAATTAGTCAGCCTTCATTAGTCCTGAAAGCTTAAAGGGAACATGCGCTTCAGTTGTAGCCACTTGCAAACCAAACAAAACACAGACTTCATGTACAGCTTTGAAATCTGTTGCTTTATTTGCCTTTGCTGATATTCCTATTCAGTCTGTCTGGCCCCTGTTATATCATCGGTGTTTGAGCAGAAAGCATGATCAATCACTGTCAGGCTGAAACACACCAGTTTTGATATAATTTCCCTTATCATTTATTTTCTTATGTGCAAAATTAATAAACACCAAATGATTCTTACATTTTAGTCAGTCTGACTTTAATCCAAATTACAGCCTTAAATGTAGTTAAAAGCATTAATACATAGACTTCCCTCACAGGCTTATACATTTTATATGAGAAATAAATGACTTTTCTTTTCTTCATTACAGTGTTATTGTAACACATGGCATCATGCTGAAAGAAAAAACAGCCCTGATAATGGTCAGTGGCATTTTTAATGGTCTTAAAGTTTAATTATGCCCGTCAGAAAAATTTTGATGGATGGCTAGACGGTGTAATTCCTTATTACACAAGGTGGATTATGCCATCTGGGTATGATTGATCACTATTTACTTCCTCTTATGGCAGTTCACTGTGCACATGTGGATCTATGGCACGCCGCAAGTAAACAGAACAATTCTGATGTAAGGTGAGAATCATAATTTAGATCTGAGTTTCACATCTGTCACCTTTGTAGGAAGAAATGGCTAAAAGAAAAGGACGGTAGCAATAACATGTGAGATAGACATCAGTCATATAACAGCAGCTCTGTCAGATTCTACGAACGCGTGAGCTGTCAGAGAGCGAGATGTGATAGAGCTCCACACGTCTCAATTACAAACCTCTTCTCAATGCCGCCGATACTTACAAACCCGTTTCCAAAAAGGTTCATCCAGGTGAGCGACTGCATCTTGAGATATCCTGCATGTCTTCTAAATAGCTACTGTAATATGTGAATTCATATGCATGTACAGTATCTAGTAGTCACTGTGCTGAAAATACTATATGTTGCTGTGTTTTTTGACTTTTAGCTTTTTTGGTTCTATTTTAGCCCTTCCCCCTTCTCGCAAGAGGATCTCCCTTTTGTCTTGCCTTGTCACTGTAAGTAAGAATGTGTTCTTAGTGATGTTGCGTGGTTACATTTACAAAAAGCACCAGAATGAACACAACAACAAGTTTTGTCCAGTCATCTTCTCTTTATATGACAGTACGCAGTCATTCTTCAAGTTTGGGTTTGATACACATTCCAAAAAAGATCAGTCAGGGACAATTTTAGACCTTGAAGTGAGTTAAAATTTTTGACAAACAATGCGATTTGATGTGGAAAGCTGAATTTAAACGTGTTTTATGCTACAAACGAAGCATCCAAGAAGAGGATTAATCCTTTAGGAGCAAAGATGGACTAATGATTGCCAGCTTTTTTAAATAAATGCACAAAAAATTGATGAAATGTTGCTAACATAGAAGTACTCATGAAATAAGTACTTGAATGAGAGTAAAAAGTACTTAATAAAAAACTTCTCAAGAACTGAGTAACTACATTTATTACAGCCTCATAAGCTGTAATTGGTTTCACTTTTTTGTTTTATTACATTGTTGATTATTTTGCTAATAATTCACTTTTTAATTCTTGTTTTTGATTATTTTTGAGGCTTTTGTTGACTTTGTTTCAGTAATTTTGTAAATGATTTATTGATTATTTGGCTTGATTATTTTCTATTTTGTTCACCTCCTTTTTAAAATTATTTTGCTCATTATGTTAACTTTTGAAATAAATTGTGCACCATTTTTCCTAATTTCCATTTACTGTGTTGGTGTTTTACCCATTATTTAGCTAATTTAGTTTAGTTTTGAATGATAATTTATGATTTTGTCCACTTTGTATTTTTTTATTTGTATTTTGTACAGAATTTTTACTAATTTCTGTTTACTTTGCTAATATTTTGTCCATTGTTTAGCTAATTTTATGATTTTGCTCACTTTATGTTGTCTGTCTGTAATCATTTTGTTAATACCTCACTGATGATTTTGCTCATATTTTCTCTCTAGTACATTTTTTCATCACAAATTTAACTGAGTAAGAATAAAAAGAATTCTACAAAACTACTGAAACCTGGATGCATCATGGTACATAATGCTCAGATCGCACAACTTAAATTGAAAAATAAATTAATGCAAATTTAAATAGTGTTGCATTATTTTCTTAATTTGTTTTTTTTTTTTTTTGAGGTTGAGCAACATACTCGCGTTTTTGAGAATTTTCAGCTTATTCTGCCAATCTAAAGACAACATCCAATGATTTTCAGTGAAACATGTCATGCTACTATTAGGAAAAATACCCGCGGATGATGAGCTTTCACTAGTCTGAAGGCCCTGGGCAATTAAGACCTCGCCTGCAGAAACAGCTTACAAGACTCTGATCACTTTCAGTTTCTCAGAGCAGGCCATTATAGATTGCCTTTGAAAGGTCAAGCTATCACGTGTAAGGACAAGTATTCAGTGCTAAATTATTGGTTTACACTGAGATAATGGTGTGCGGGTATTTGGCTTTCTTTCCTTTTTTAACAATTTTGGCGCCTCTGTAGTTTTGCAGTCCCAGTTGCATATAGCAGAAATAACATTCTATTATTCTGCACGGGCAAACATTAGGGACCGGTGCATTGTAAGTGTCCTCTTCTCATTGTAATATTCCGACATGGCTGTTGCTAATGGGACTAATTAATGAAGGTGACACATTAACCTCCTCAGTTGCTGTGAGCGATGTTATGGTGAAACTGTCAGGAGCAGAGAGAAAGCTGCCCTTTATTTTTATTCCACATTAGTCTGGATCGTGACAGCAACAATTGATCTAAAAAAGCCTGTAGCACAGGTGTGTGTGATATGGTTCTTCATCTTAGTCCCCCAGAGCCCTGCTGGTTTATATTCCAGCCCTCTAATCACCTGGGATTCAGTTGGACTTGAGGATGCCACGCAAATGCAATTAACTAGCTGGTAGGAAGCATTTAGGGAAAAAAAATCTATAGCGAGAAATTCTTCATTTATCATCATCAGAAATTCAGCCACGCTAGTCAGACTTGTGGCTCTGAAGACGTCTATATCTCCGCTCAGAATAAAACAGTCCTACTATGACAGCTACGGGATGGATTGCATTGAAATTAGGTGCAGACTTCACAAAGTTGAATACTAATGACTCAGCTGACCTTTTCTCTAGATCTGCAATGAGGTTGCAGATTTTTTGGTGAAATATCTAGATGTTATGTACCTTAAATCAGGTGCGACAGCCGTGCCAATAAGAAGCTGCTGTAATGATGTTCATTCACTGCGTTTTCACCCTGTGATACTAACAGGCCAGTATTGACTTTGTACATTACATTGGTTTAATTAAGTACAAATACATACCGTACTAAGCTGTTCTACAAGGGCTGCAGTATAAACAGCATTACAGTCACAAACAAAATTATTATATAATTGCATCATAAGGTTCTGATTTAGGAAGTTCTAGGGTGACCTAATTAAATGGAAAAACAAACCAACTTGTGTTGTCTAGTGATATCCTTTTATCTCTTTAAAGGTCCCATATTGTGACACTGACATTGACTGTATAATTATTTAATACTTATGTACAGGTGTTGATCCAAAGGTGTGTTAATTCAAATTTTCCTTTTTTTGATTTTTCAAGGGCCCCTTTCTGTCACACCGGCTCTAATTCCACCGTGAGATGTCAGACCCGTTCACTTCTCATCGGAACACCTTATGGCGAAGGTGACCAAAGAACATATTCAGACACAGGGCTATTGTAAACACAGAACAATGCACCTTTCATGGATGAATTTGAATAAAGGGGCAGGGCTAATTTTAGAATGACTATGATAGGTCAGTTTAAAAGTAAAGGACAGGTCTAATGCAGTTGGGTAGTGGTGGCCTAGAGGCTACAAAAGTGAGCCTGAGGCCGTCGATTTGGGAAGATGAAGGCTGCCACTTGTCTCCACCCTCATCATCACCACTCTGGGGCCTGTGCCCTTGAGCAAGGCCCCTAACCCCCAAATGCTCCCTGGGCGCTGCACAGCAGATGCCACCACTCCATAGGGATGGGTCAAATGCAGAAGTCAAATTTCATGTATGAATGTGTGTTTATACTGTATATAAAGTTAAAACGGCTTGTTCTTCCTGCTCTCCATCTTGTTGTGGAGATTCCAAGGACTGACAATATCAAACAAGTTCATATTTTCACAGCTTGTATTTTTTTACCATAGACCTCAAAGGCCATTAACGATGCATGTCACACTAGTTTTTGTATTTTTTATGTTAGTTTGTATATTTGAGTTGATATTACTAAATTGCAATATTGTTCACAATAGCTGCACCAAATTGTACAGTGACACATTCTACTCATATAAATGGTCACTGGTGCTAAAGATGACACAATTGCACACAATTAAGTGTAATAATGATCCATCTGACACAAAGACACTAACAGTCCTTGCTCCAGGGTAGGTCAGAACTTGCACGAGGACCGATTAATTAGATTCTGGGCATGATCTGGATCATCATCTGGATCCAGAACATTTTTAAATGTTCTGGATTGTGAGATAGGGCCAGAATGATCCAGAATGCTCGTACTTACTGGGGTTGAAGAAAAAGCTATAAACATGCAACTGACACTGTGCAACTGTGGCAGAAAATTTGCTGACTCAGCAATGTGCCCACATATTTCATGTATCTTCAACATTTACAGTACTACAGTACAAAGATCCAGAAGAAAAGCACCGTTATGGAAATATTATTTTTTTTGTGTGTATTGAACTAATAATTATATGTATGTGATTCCAAATGCTAATTGTAGGTTTTTATGGTCAAAGAATCCAATAATGAGAGTAAAATAAATTTTAGAATATTAATTTATGGGGAAAATGAGCATAGGTTCAACATGATAATGGTAGGTTTTCAATATGAAGAGAAACTGAGCTGCCTTAGGCATTTAAAAGTTGAATTTCAGTCTGAATGTCGTAGTGAACTGCCCCCCTCCTCCCAAAACAACAGGCTATTCATAGAACTATGCAGCCAGCAAGAACGCAAATAAAGATTAAAGATGCATCACTCATACCTCTTTATTTTAACAAAATCCTATGGCACCATTAAAACTTCTCCCAGTAGAATATATAAAATGGCCCCATTATACTGTATCTTCATCTGCAGGTGCAGTATAAAACTGCAGTGTGGAGCTGTTCCATCAGCACCATCATTCCAGACAGTCATATATTAAAAACAAACAGGCTCTTTCAAAACACTGATGGATAATCCCTCACGTTTCTACCTGAAGCCATGAAGTCAATATGACAATCCAGCTTCTTAAGTTACCAAATATTATCCAAAAAAATGAGAGCGAGCGCACGTACACGCATTTTTCAGGAGCTGTGCTTTTAAAAAGAACAATCTCCCTTTAAAGATTAGATGTGCTGGCTTTATTTCCTCACGAGCACACAATATCTTTATGACAAATGTCTTGCAGGATGATTGTGCAGACCGTGATTCCCTTTCAATATGCTTCCGCAATATCCTGCCTATAAAATACTGCACTGCATTGTATTATACTGACTGGGACTGTAATATATATGATGCAGTACTCATTAAACTTGACTAGTACTTTTCCTCTTGTTTTCATTAAGGAGAATTGATACCAGTCCTATGGACTATGTCATTTAAAACATGGTCTTCATTTAGTGCTCTGTCTATATTCTAATTCTAAGGAATGGAGACAAATGGACTCTGACAGTGAGACAATTACCACTGCTATTCCAAATGGCCATATTACAATAATAACTAGTTATAATCAATACATCAGGAAAGCTATGGCAGCATGACAGAAATGCATTGATCATTTCCCACATTTCTGTGTTAATAAGATCAAAGATATCGACAGTTCACTCTCGCGCCTCAAACATTCTCACTACGGAGAATCTGCACATGACGACAGCAGCAATTTGTCTTTGAATCTAGTGCAGATTCAATGACGAATCCGGGATGGCAAGGCTCAGAAATGATGTGTGCACTGTCCCCGGAGGTGTGGGAGGATAAATGACCATGTGTGCTCTCAAATTAAGATTTCTGCAACTACTTCAGAATGGAAATGAGGTCTAATTGATATGATTTGTAGGGCCACTCCCCAGCAGCAGACTGATACAGCAGCCAAAAAGAAGCAAAAAGGGTGGGAAAAAAAGCTCATTTCGGATGGTTTATGTTCGAGTGCTGACAGAGGTGAGCGCAAATTTAATAAGAGATGCACCACATTTCTTACTGTGGTTAAAAAAAGCCAGACATTTTGTATTTTTAGGGAAGATCACAATCAAAATGTGCAAATAAATAGATAGGCTTGTTTCCGGTTTCTCTGTCAACTGCAGAAGCCAAGTTCAATGTTGTGTCATGCATAAATGGAGCTGTGGTGAAGAGAACAACAGCCTCCACATGACACCGAACAGCAGATTTCATTACAAAGACACACTCTTAAAAATGACCATCTGTTAAAATACTTTAACGTATAATGAGAGGAAATCTACTTTAGAAACTCTTGACCCACAGGGTTTTAGTACGAGGGCTGTCTCACCAACAGACACAACTAATTTGGCCCACTGTGGCATATTATTTATTCATCAAAGAGAAATTTTCACTTCTTGCAGTTTTAATTTTGGATATAATGCATATTTTATTACTATTTTACAGTACATTCAAGTATTCTAATAAGGTACAGCGGGTAAATGACGTTTTTTTTTTTCTTTGCAACATTCTCTATTAGTTCAGGTATCAGCTGTTTGGTGAACTGCAATGCACTTCTTTTTGTAATGAAAGGCATAGCTTATTTGACTGACACTGTTCCAATGCATGTTTACGACTGTTTGTAAAAGAGCTAATGGCTCCAGCCTTGTAAAACCAACCCAGTGCTGCCAGCATAGCAGCCGTGTCTCCAGATGTGGCGACTTTTAAAATCCTTCTAGTTATTTATATACAAAAGAGTCTGGGGAACAATATGGCAACTTTCTGGGCTTATATTTGCTATGGCTCAGCTGTATTCAGTGAGACGGAGAAAGACAGGCTTTCAGACAGTATGAAAATGAAATGTTTGTATATTCCAGTTTTTCTTTTTTTTTCCTTTGGTCATTAGATGAAACTTTATAGTTTATAGCTAAACAGTAAGTTTCTGGTATATTTCCCCTATAGAATCTGTTTTATACCATAGGGGCTATACAGTTGCTTTTAATAATGGATTTTATAGCAGTTCATTTTACCAAGTGCATTCTATTCACTGGCACACTTATTAAGACGCAGCCACATTAAGGATCCACACCCAATGCAAAGGTATTTTCCATCTGAACAGGAGAGTCCCCCCCGAATACGTGATCCTGGGACATCATTAGCTTAATGCACCAAAACTAAAGACCTTGGTGTTTTAAAGTATATCTCAGAGTATTTTTGCACATGAAGCGCTTTTTCATAAGCTGAGTACATGGCTTGTTCAGCCATAATGGAATCATTTCACAAGGTTTTTGCTAACCTGATGAGTCCAGCCTCATTTTGTTCGGTCGTACTTGCAACCCCACAGAGCTCGGAAAAACATTGGAGCCATTAGGAGACTCATCAAATTGGCTGATGTATTATCTTGGGTATAGGCTGCCTTATAGCTGATTCTATGTTTTGTCAGGCTATGTTGTCTTGTCCATTGTTTTGTCTATTCCAAGCCACATTCTATAATCCGTCACTGGCTAAAATGCTGTCCAGAATGATGAGTCCGGTTGCCGGGGAGCACAGCTGATATTTTATCACCCACCTCCCTGTGGAATATTAATCCCATCCGAATGGGGCAGCTCGGAGCATGTGAATACAATAGCATCTCATTGATTTACAGCCCCTGGGAAAAAGCAGGCAAATGTATTCAAAAAGGGAAAAGACAGCTAAACCCATTTCAAATGTTAACCATGCAAAAACAACATTACTTTTTCACATTAAGTGTTGATATTTCAATCCCACCTTTCATTCACAATGTAAATACTAACATTAGCAAGCAGTGCAACGTTAATAACAAAACAGATCAATTACATGCAGCTGCTCACAACATACAATATGAAGCATGCATGTGTTAAAACTATCTCATATCCAGATTATACTGACTTCCTAACTGCTCTGTAATGATGAGGCCTGAATGGGCTCATAACCCCTATAAGCACCTGCTACAATAGCTGGACTATTACCATTACCACACCATAACTCTAATGGCCACCACTCCGCATCATTGTGAAATTGCCCCCCAAATACACTAATGAATGCAGCTAATGTGGCCACAATCCTCATACAAAGTCTGCAGTCTGTTGTCAACGTGGGTTTACTCGACAAAGAACTGTAGTCATGTTCATCACATCTACTGCAATAGTGAATATCTGCTTTATGTTGCTTAACAGTGTATGTATTCCACTGTGAGAGCCTCATGGTTGTAAGGTAACTCATTGCTGTTTGTCTTCACATCTTGTTTGCGACCCATTACTGTGTTCCTCAGCTGGTTGTCCCAGACGAATCAGGTGCCAGCGTCTCACTGAAGAGCAATTTAACAGTTAACTCAGGCCACAAAAACCCAATTACAGGTGTTTCTAATCCTGGATTAGACAGCATGCAACTAGTCTTTGTATACAAGGCAGAGGCAAAAAGTGATGCTGGATCTGGAAGGATTCAATTTAAAGGCCCCATATGGGTCCACCACTTCAATAGACATCATTCATTGTGCATTTACTTTGAGAAATTGGAATATTATTGACTTTCTGGAAAGCAGCACATACAAAGAAATAGACAGACAATGCATTTTCTTTCTGCGTAACTGCCCCTAGGCTTAGCAACGAGAAAAGTATCTGCCGTATTACACCAGCATGTGAAATCTAGATGGTGCACTGATCTGTTTTAACGGATTTTCAGACACTGCGCCAAATGTCACATAATGACAGCAACAAAAAAAAAAGCTCTACCGTATTAACCGTCTTCTCACATCTGGACACACTAACTCTGTGAACCCACTGGAAACTGTCTGCACAGATGCTCAATTTAACTCGAAAATCACAGCCACCCACTAATATTAACCCTCCTACTGGATAGAGTTTAGTCAAAAATACACCTTTAAATTAAAATTATTGGATACCTATTGCGATGAGTATTTGTGCTATAATATGATAACAAATTGAGCTTACACAATTCAAAAAAAAGCAGCCACAACAAATCAACTCTGATGTTTTAATCTCCAAATGTGATGATTTCAAAGTATAATATTGGTGTTGGATTGCTACAGTCCAAAACATTCAATTTCCAACTGTCAGTAAATTGCAGTGTATCCCTTTGTAGATGACAAGTGACATTTTCTGGTGTTTTTGCGGCACTATTTTCTGCCTATACCCTCCCCACTGCTTATGCACTCGGAGAGTCTTGTTAACTTGTCAACTTGGGTGAAAGGCTGCAGCATCACAACACAATAGTACAGTATAAACCAGTATATTATTAGTGTATGCAATCCGGTGCACATATACCAACATCCAAATAACACATTCATAGGGGTGTTTGCTCAGCAGACAAGGTCACGCTGAATATGAACAAGTCCAATGGCAGCACGGTTTGTTATTTCATATGTGCAATCGATACAAAAAAATCTTTGAGTAATGTATTAGTGTAATATTTGCACATAAAAGCTCTGGGGTAAAAAAAGAGAATTTCATATTAACTGAATATCAATCGAATACCTGTCCACACACTCTGCCTCATACAAAGTCTGTGTTTTTCTAATATTTTCACAAGCCTGTATGTTTTGGGAGGAGTCCATCTTGGCAGCCTTAAGCTCACTCAATCTTGGACCAGAAAGCAGCCTCCTGTATCTCTCCACATGAACTGCATTTGTATCATTTTAAATCACAATCTTGGCAGGATGTTGGGCGTGAAAACAGCTTCTCCTCCACCTTCGTCATACCTCGCTCCTCATTCCTCTTGTGAGTGCACATGAACACACATATGACACAGACTGTGCTAATGCAGTGGCGGCAGTGTCATCTGGTCTTTTCAGCATGACTTCACTTAAGGATCTTCAGATGAGGCCAGCAAAGGCCACTAGGAAGTAGCAAGTGCTGTCACACACATCTAAAAATCTTTGATCCCATCCATATGTGATTAAACATTCATATAGGCAACCATTAGCTTGTGGTAAGTTGGCTTTTAAAGGGAACCACAGAGGAGAAGCCATTAAAAGTCAGTCAAGGGATTCTCTGTCTTGTGCTTTGGGCATGTCCTAGTTTATTTTCCAGCAACAATCAAATTAGATTCTGACAGTTTTGATGTCTGCAATCCCAGCCTATGCGAAAAAACAGTATTGATTTACATATTGTGCAACATCCACCTTTTGTAGCAACACTCATGCAACCTATAAAGAGTCTACCCAGTAGCGTATCAAGTTTCTGGTCTGTCAGAACATTTCTGATAACGCTTAAATGTTGCTGTCAGTTAGGGCTAAAAACAAACTTAGGTCTTCTCCCTTTTCTAATTGGCTATGCAGAGCCCAAGGTACTTAGATCTCTGTTCCTCATTTGATTCTAAAATTGCACTGACTTGAGTGACAGACTGTCAGACTGCTCACTACTACTTCACAGACTATGTTTTGCAAAGTTCACTGCACTTTCTTGATTAACTCTCTTCAGGATTTAGGTCAATATTCTTTCTTAAACCTCTGAAAAGTATCCAAGCTGCTTTCATGATGAAAACTAATGTCACTGTCACAAGCAAACCAAAATTGCTCTCACAAGTAATGGGAACAATTATCTCAGTTTTATGTGATGTCATTAAGCTACTGTCCTTTCCTGATGATCTGTTTTTGATCTATTACTTTTTATTGACTCTTAAGTCATACTTGGATGCGTGACAGCTAATTAGATTGCTTTAGCCGCTACTGTATTTCATTGTGCAGCCAGTGGACAGGGCACTGGCTTGCATGTAATCTCTTCATTGCCGGAGCATTGATCTGTATAGCAGCTAAAATCCTCTCTGCTTTGTCCATATTTAAGACCAAACTCACATGAAAACAAGCGAGATCACCAAAATTACATGTGCCCAATTGGTATTGAATATTGTCTGGTTTCAGCCCTGACTACTATCCACCGTGTTGGATAGGACTGGCAGGAAAATTGGCAGGAAAACAAACCAAGAGGCGCAGAGGCAAGTAAAAGAGATTTTCGTGAGGATAGAGGCAAGGGTGTTCCAGTGAGGAGAAGTGAGACACCATTTATCAATCTGTCCATTAATAGCTGCTAAGCTTTTTAAAATTGAATTCAGATTCAATTATATAAACTTAATACAGAAACTAAAACGTATAGAGAAAGAATTCCAATTTAATTTGGTGGCTGTGAAAGTGAATTCAGCTCAGCCTCTCGTACTATCTCGCAGTTTGTTTTCCTGAACTGAATTAGAGCAGTACATATAAATTATCTGTGCTGAGGGTTATTTCATACACAGGCATGTCAGCACATATACACAGCAGTCTACTTGCAGTCAAGGATGCTTGTAGGTCACGTTCCATAATGCATTCACTAGAATAGCAACAATTATACGCACAAACTCTTCATGTACACCGACACACATGTACAAGCTACACACACCCACGCATGTGTGTGCGTATGCCTTGACTCCTTTCACTCCAGTGCAATGATGATTGGGTCTCTCCACTGGACTGACTCCTATGCTGCTCTGCCATTCCACTCAGCACAGTGAGAAATCACCTAGTCAGTCTAGGACTATTACAGAGTAATTGGCCTTTTAAAGAGGGGCTCCGCCATGTGAAACAGTGTAACTGGGAATGATAGTCCCGTTGCTCAGTTTCCCATTTTGTCCTCTATCCCCCTACCTTAACATTTCTCCTGTTTCTGGTTTCACCCCTTGTACCCCCACCTCTTTCTTGTGCAGCTGGTCTCAGTGTGTCTGCTTTTCAACATTGTGTACGGCTGCACCCTGTCTTCTGCTGACCTCTAAATGCTCAGTGCTGTAGCTGCCCATGTTACCGCTTTCAGCACTGGACAGCTCCTTGACTGGTCTGGCTGACTTCATTTTAAAGAAGAAAGCCAGATAGGGCTGAGGAGAAATGGTGCTGTTAGTAATGCTATGTCAGGAGAGACAGCTTACGACTGCAGTATTACAGATGAAACTGACGAAATACTAAAAGACTAAACCAATGGGACATGTGGACAGACAGCAGAAATACGTGGGAGTTTAAATACTATTTGTATCAAAGGCCTTGTGACCAAGCAGCTTGACAAAAACCAATACTAAGGAAAAGTGGCACTTGAATCAAGAACAAGAAACAAATCTATGGGACAGATCAATGGGATGTATGGGATACATTAAACTCAGACTAAACTCAACAGCAGCAAAATGAAGAGCGCAAAAATACAGAGGTCAGAAATGAGGGGGGAAATGCTAGAATTTGCAAAGAGATCTCTCCTCTCTCACAATCACAAGACTAAATATGAAGATACATGATCTGATACTATTTTATGCCCTTATGACAAAGTGAAGCAAAACTCTTACATTTATGGGAACTGCCATGTTGATTCTGTAGAAGAGCAGCAGAGTTGCATTGGCACCTGGACAGCAATTGTTAAGTAAATGACATATTTAAACCTCCTCACCTACAACTGCTCAAAATCCTGCATTATAGGGTAGATTTTCTAGTACCAAAGTTTTAAAGTGGTTAAATTTTCAAAATAAATATAAACTGTTTGGTTTCTTTTGTTTCCACATGTGCCACAATGACAGAAATAATACTTGTTGCAATTCTTTTCAGATTTGGCCTAAATGACAGTGTGGAAAGCTTCTTGCTTTTCATTTACTCAAATAACTTCAAAGCTGAACATGTTACACGTACAGTATATGTCTCATAAAGTTAAGGCCTCTTTACAGATACTTGAAATCTCGAACCTAATGAAATCATTTCCAATTCAAATGCACCCTCCACACAGGTTACAGTTGGTGGTTACAGTGTATTCATCACTTTTTTATCATGCTCATTATCTCGACTGGTGCAGCTAAAATTTAATTATAGAAAAGATAAGAGTGAGGGTGTCAGGTTTTGGCATTACAAATTAGTGAAGGGAGTACCTTATGCATGTGTGTTCTTAAGAATGGGAGGGATCTGGAGGTGAGCTGCGGGAAAAAGAAGTAGGGAGAGAGGAGAAATGAGGGAAACAAGGGGGAGGAGGGTGTGTCAAACACACGAGCACATTAGCACACTGCTTGGCTTGAAGAGAGGCAGGATGACTCCTGGGAGATGAATTGCAGAGCGCTATACAATATGTGCATGTATGTGAAAGTGACAGAAAGAAAAAGATGAAGATATTGAGGGAGAAAACAAGGAGGTGAAGGAAGACCTGCGTTTTTTGGGGAGGTTTTTGGAGAGTGTAAGAGACGTGTAATCAGACTGTGTGCGTTTGTCATGTGCCGATGTGTGCTGTTGTGCATTTGACATGTGTAACCTTAGAAGCCAGGAGGAAGACAGGAAGGAAGAGAATGTTGTACTTCAACAAACAGCCTCAGGACCCGAGAGCGGAGGTAGATGAAGAATGACATCTTAAATAGTATGCATCAACTGAAAGGAAAAAACAAAACGTGAGCACAGAATGAACCTGCCAGCATGAGATCCTGACTGAAAATGGAGGCGAGGTAAGGGTGGTTTGGGCCTCCAGAACATCTCCCCTTGGACGTTTACTGGGCCAAGAGGGGCCTGTAGCTGGGATTAGACCCAGAGCCTGACCCAAAATACACTGAACGGAATACGTATTGCTACAGGAGCAGGAGGTGCAGAAACCCTTAAAGGTACAGTACTCACTAGAGGAAAAACATCTTTAGGCTCCTCTTCCTGTCATGTTTCTGTCACGGTGACCCTGACCTGCACATGTAGAGAGGTAATGGATGGCAGTTATATGTGCTACAAGTGGAGGGAAAGGAGGATAGTGGTTGTACTTGAAACTGAATGAACTGGATTCCAAACAGAGCACGGTAATGTCTTCTTTCATAATCATCCACCATGGATCCAGCGGGTCAGCTTTTATCATTGCTGTGCTGCAAGTGGCCACTTGTGGAACTGACATCAAATCTAGAAGCATGAACTTTATTTCTGGGTACGTGGAGTCAGGTAGAGACAGAGAAACATGCTGCATCTGATCCAGAAACTGTTAATTCATCTGTTTATTAAATGTTAATCAGCACTGTTGTCAAAAATATTCTGTAGGGAAAAAAAATATACTGAAACAAACCACATTGTGATATGTGTAATACTACATATTTCATATTGTAATGTATATAATAACTCTTGTGAATGTTTTCTTTCCAAAATGATTCATTTGATTAAATGCAAGCCAAACAAAATCTTAAAAGGGTTTAAAAGGGATTTTTTTTTCATAATTTACTTGAATGTCTTTGTTTTTGTTCATTTTCTCGATTATTGTGTTAATTATATCCTCATTTTGTATGATTGTTCCATTTGTGTTTCTTTTGTTGCCCTATTTGTTTCTTATTTTGTTGATTTTTTTGCTCAATATATCGTTAGTTTTTGTGTTCTGATTATTTTCTTCATTTTCACTTATTGTCTTGCTTATTGTTCATTTGTCTATTTGTACTATTTATATTTTTACCAAACACTTGACTACTTTGTCAGATTTTTGTTAATTTCCTTGATTATTCCATTCATTTTGTACTTATTTTGTAAATTCATTCAACTTTTGTTTTTTTTTTGCTTATTTTATTCATTTTGGTGATCATTTTTTTTCTACAATTCTGCTCATTTTGTTGCTTAGTTTATTTATTTTGTTAGTTTTCTTGATTTCTTTGTTAGTCTTATGCTCACTTTGTAATTTTGTTCAGTTTGTGTTCATTTTTTAACTTTGTTTATTCATCTTGGTGACCATCTATGTACTGTACATTTCTGCTCATTTTGTTGCTTATTTTGTTTGTTGAATTTTTTTGCACATTTTTTTAAATTATAGTGTTGACTTTTGTTACGTGATTATTTTCTTCATTTTTGCTAATGTTGTTTCTTATTTTGTTCATTTGTGCTTTTTATTGTACATTTTCTTGGTCATTTTGTCAATTTGAAGCAAATTTTGTAATTTTCTTTGTATATTTTATTCACTTTGGTGATCATTTTTGTACATTGTTGCCTAGTTTATTCATTCTGTTAATTTACTCGACTACTTCGTTCACTTTTAATTTCATTTGAATTTTTTTTACTCCTACTCATTGAGCTGTGTCCAAACTTTTTCATCAAAAAATCTAACCAAGTAAGATTCTCACAGATGTAATTTCTTAAATATCTAACCACTGTTGAACAAATCAAAAATACGCTTCCTTTTTTCCCTCCTCATCTCAGCCCATATTCTCATACGAGGTGCCTTATGACATGACCATAAGCCTATGTTCATGAACATCTTTTATGTGGCCCGATCACACATGTAGAGAGGGGATGTCTGTCCTAATCTTCTTAGGTTGGATTTACTTGGCATCAGACATGTTGGGAAACTATGTGTGCTGTATGTAGATGTCATAAGATCAGATAAAAAAAATTGATTTTTCTGACACTACCAAGACAGCGTCTGTCCGGCTGATTAATAGCTGCTGGGTGTGGTGGTTCCTACAGATGTTTTCACATGGCCCGAACTCCAGCGTTTCCCATCCAAGGTGACATTAAGATGTACCATGTTGCTATAAACTAACAACGAGGGATATTCACAAGGTCACGAGGTGAATAGACACACAGCCCCCCCCCTCGTACGCTCCCAAAAACACTTCACCATTCATATGGATTTGTCTCCTGCTGATCTACTGCTTCTTGTCACAATGAGTTGACAGAGCAGCTCTGGACAGGAGACTCTACCCCTCAGTGAAACACTCTCATACTTCCAGCCAGGAAAGAAGACATAAAAAGGGAGTAGGAGGGAACAAGCAAATTTCAAGCTCACATCTCCGAGCCAGTCAGAGAGAGAGAGAGAGAGGGAAAGGCAAGGGGAGGGAGAAGAAAGAGCGAGAGAGCAGTAATACATTTTCATCTGAAATATTAAAGCCTCTGCATTAATCTGTCTTCTTTCTCCCTAGGGTGCTGGTGAAGGCTCATGCTGTCCTAGAGTTCCCTGGAAAAGGACAGTGGCTGGCTGCATCACCTCTTTTTCTTCCGGCCAGCACTGGCTCTGCACTTCTCCTTTTATAATGGTCATTTAAGTGTTTGTGTGGGAGTGGGCTGCGTGCTGAGGTTTTCTGAAATGGCTGCTAAGGTCTGCAGGCGCTGTCTGACCATGTTTGAAAATAAGGAAGTAAATTGCTTGATGTTTTTTTTTCATCTTTCCTCCCTCAAAGCTCTAATTGAGAGAGATGCTGAAAGGTTTAGTCAATTTTTTTGGCATAAAGTAAATATAGGAGGAAATTTGAAATCGTCCACTGAGCAGTTGCCAACATCGGTGTGAAGCAAATGACATATCAATTAAGAAAAAAACTGAATACAGTTAAGAATGATTTAAATCAGATCAAAATGATTGACAGAACAATAGAAAGATAAATAAATCAAATGAACAGAAATGACAAATAGAAAACAACTAACAAAGGACGTGAACTACTGTATATGATCAAGATAAAGGGACAAACATCATTAAAATAATCATCAAAAAGTCATAAAAAATGATCTAAAAAGAACAAAATAATGAAGAAAAAGTAACTAAAGTGAACACAATTATCAAAAAAAGTAAAATAGTAACAAAAAAGTTTTTAAAAAGTAACAAAAATTATCAAAAATATGTATTCAATTCAATTGTATTTGTATATTCGTATAGCGCCAATCAATTCAATTCAATTCAATTCAATTTTATTTACCGTATTTTCCGGACTATAAGGCACATCTAAAAGCCGTCAATTTTGTCCAAATATGACACTGCGCCTTATAATCCGGTGCGCCTTATATATGGACTAATTC